>VYZT01048769.1:43982-65958 GCA_013400735.1 Pomatostomus ruficeps
TTTCTACTTGACCCCGTCGTGCTAAGACGCCCCTGTTCCAACATGCCACCGGCACGTAAGCGCTCACCGGCCGCCGCTGCGGCCGAACCACGCAGCATCACTCACTGGGAGCTATTTGGGATTCACAGACTTTAATTCTGACAATAAAATCGCTGAAAAAGACACGTTGTTTGGGGCACTTCAGGCCATAGGGCTGCGCCCCGCACATCGCAAGGCCCCATTCCCACGCTCGCACCCGCGCACCTCGGCGCCCAAATCTCGGCCGCGGCTCCCCCTTTATTAAATATTTCTTCCCCGGGGCGTCTCAGCTTCCCGGCCGGTTCTCGGGACTCGCTTCCTGACCCACTTCAGGACTGGGACTTGCTTCTCGACCCGCTCCCGATCCCGCTCCCGGCCCCACCCGCGGCTCCGCTCCAAGAGCGGTCGCGAGGCGCCACCTGGCGGCAGCGCGGGGCCGCCGGGGCTGCGAGGAGCGGAGGGAGCAGGGAGGGTCACACCCCCTGCAGGGGAGGGAGGGAAAATCCCAAAGGGCAGAGCGTTCGGCTGAGGAGCTGAGTGGCCGGCCCCTGTCGCTGCCTGCAGGGCCTGGGTGCGCTGGGCTTGTGGGTCGCCCCTGCCTTGCGGAGCGGTGACGATGTCTGTCACAGCCAAGGTTATCAGCAGATGTTGCCGACTGCAAATGTTTCATGTTCCTCAGCTCGCGGGGCTGCTGCTGAGAGGCTATCAGCAATGCGGGAGAGGGTAAGACAGAGCTCTAACAATGAAGTTTTGAGAAACACCATTGCATTTTGATGCATTTCTGTCCATTGCAAACTGGGTTTCTCATTGCATATGGCGTTTTTCTAGAGATCCTGAAACTTAGACCAGCATCTGAAAGGAACTTAACAGAAAACTGTATGTACATCTAAGCAGGAGCTCCTGATACAGAGAAAATTTGCAGATGTATCAACAGTAAAATTACAATCTCTTCTATGAATGAGCACTCCTCTGTTTCAATCTTCTGCTTTAAGCAGAAGCAAGGAACCCCTGAGGGTGTCTGCCTGGTGATTTGCACCGAGAAATTAATCATGCCCTGAAATTACAGCTAAGCAGTGTGCAGGGAATTCCTAACCTATAGCTCCTTATTTCAAATGAGAAATTTATGCTAAGCCTGAAATACTCGTGTTTAATGGTCTTTTTTCTGAGTTCAAGCACGGAGGGATAAGAGTAGAAAGCTGAAAAGTGTAGTGCATTAAAATTACCAGAAATCAGAGCAGGAACAAGTCTATGGCTGTAAGGCAGCACCTGTACTGCAAGACAGTGAAAAAGACCACAGAAATTTCTTCAGAAGATATCGACGCTCAATCTCACATATGTCTGGTACACTGGGGAGCTGCTATTATTTCTCTTTAGATCGCCCTACTCATTGATTATGACTGTTGTATAAACAAGGGATGAAAGCAGAGCCAAAGGATTTGTGTCTTGTTCTATATGGCTTAGAACATAAGGTCCGGTATTGAGGGAATGATGGCATGTTATCAGTTCTACCTGCAACTTTCAAGGAAGATGAGCATGAGAACTAAAGGGAACTGAAAAGTCATTAAATACAATGTGCACCCACAGAAAAAAAAAAAAAAGAGAGAGATTAAATCTTGTCTTTTTTAATACAAGAAATGGATCCCACATGTAGAGAAACTACCTTCTCCTTAGGTAGCTAGTAAAAACCTATAAGTAAAAATCAGTGCAGCATGAATGGAGGGAGGAGGAATAACAATAGAATATTTTCTTTTAATAAAATATCTAATTATATGACATTTACAGTGTTTATTAAAAACAGTTCCATGTATTACTTCTAATTTAATATTGTCCTTAATGGAATAAAACTGCAGCCTTCATGGAGCTGTGTAGCTAGTGAAATTACTTAAGCATCTTTCTTTTTTTTTTTTTCCCTTTTTTTTTTGTGACTTGGAAGACTGAAAATACAGATTTTGAAACTATTAATGTGGGAAAATGCACATCAGTTGTGGAATGCCTTCAGAAAGTGTAACTTCTAAAGTAAATTAGCAGGTAAGTTATTGGTAAAGTTCTCTTTCTTGAGTTCAAAAAGTTGGTTGCAGTTGGAAAAGAATAGTGTGTAATCAAGTTCATGTCATTTTTCATCACTTTGCCAAGAATACAAGCATTTCTACCAGGGACATGCTGAACTTAATGGTATGGAAGTTACACAAAAAATAAAACTGCTCATTTCTTTGGAACCCTTTCTAAGCTAGCCCTCACCTTGAACTCACTTAATCCAACAACATCAAGGGGAAAAGCTTTTTGTCTTATCTACTAAATCAAGTTATCAACAGAAAGGTATTTTGATCAGTAGCTCCCAAGTATTTCCCATACATTATTTACAATAATACGAAACAAAATAGGACACTCCATTCCTAAAGAAAATGTTGTACATCTTTTCCTGAAATTATTTCACAGAAATTTGCATGTATTATATCATTGTTACATATGCAAAAACAGAGAAAGAAGAAATGTTCATTTGATGTGAAACATTCTTTTGTCTACCTGTAGCATTAGAACAAGTTTGTAGCAGGGACACAAAAACACTTCCATGATCAGCCAAGGTGCTGTCTCTGAGTCCTCATTTATTAAATAGGTTACCATTTAAATGGCTAAACTGTGTCTTCATGGATTACTTGGCCTTTAAAAAACAATTTTACTGTAAATTGTAACAGATGGGATTTAACAAATCTGATTATTTTTTCTTAGAAACACGCCTTTGAAATATAATCTGATGGTGGAGAAAATGCAGTCTTCTGAACCTACCCAATAATGACCTCCTATTAACCACAAGTTGCTGGAAAACCAGCTGAGGTATGCCCACCCTCTGTGAGAGCAATCCTTGTGTTAAATTCAGCCATCAGCATGACTAAAGGAACGTTTTGTAAATTCAAATCAGTGTTTAATTCTCTATTCTATCGGGACTCCAGGGTTTATTACCTTAAAGCTCTCAGCTATGGCCGGTAATATAAAACTCTCTGTTGATAACATGCACAACATTCTCAAGTATAAGCAATATTGAGAAAAACTATGTGTTAAGTTAGAATTCATTCACAGAGATACTTAAACTTCATTTCTAGTCCCTGAGTCTTAGTGTCTTACACATCAACCAAGGCAGTTAGACCTTTTCCCTGCATAAGAAAATTCATCATAAGTTTTTATCAGGTGACAGTTCTGAAGTGCAAAGGTTTTCCCCTCATTGGAAGATGAGGAAGGACTATAGACGGAGGACTTTACCCATTCGCATAAAGAACAACACATCTGATAGAATTTCAGGAATATCTGCATAAAATTTTACACATTGAAAGAAGTAAGTGTAATTTCTCAAGAACATTTGGTTCATATAAAAATATCAGAACAACCCTAGCATCATGTTCTGACTCTGTCATCAGCCTCTGTGACCAACACATTTTCAAGTCATTCAGGTTTGCTTGGGAGATTTTTGAGATGGAGGTGTTATACCATTAAACAAAAAATGGTGCATCAGTAAACAAAAAATGGTGCATCAATAAACAAAAAATGGTGCAAATGGAGGGGTTTTTTTTCTAAATATATACCAATTAGAAATGTTCAGACAATGTGCATCAGCCACCAATGTGTTCTGCAGGTTCAACACTTATGCCCAGTTTTCAAGGTTTGGTGCATCCTCAGAACAAACAATTTACAATGATGTGGAGCAGCTCTGCTATTCTTTGGATTCTTCTTCACAGAGTTTTTAAGTAGATAAATGATGGCTGCAACCCAGTGTGCCTTCCGAAGACTGCACATTTTTTTGTCTAAAAAAGAAAATGCATTTGTGAGAAATGTTTACCACAACAACAGCCAGGCATGGGGCTTGGCAAGCATAAATAATTATTTTTTCTTTTATATGTATCACTCAACATTGCTTGTGTGTCTAGGTTTTGGGTACTTTTGACTTATAAAAACTCACAACTTGACCTTATAAATAAACCCCCCATATTTTAAATAATGCAGCTCCTAACTAACAGAAGTAAAGACCTTATTTATTCTCTTTCGCCTGCAAAAATGTATGTGGCCACCCAATATCCCATCTCTGAGCCTCCCAACTGAGTTCAGAGACTGAAGAGTTTACATGAAATTTGTAATGAAAACACCGCTATAAACATGGCACGATAGCGAGTTTCATTAGAGGAGATCCCTTAGGGCTCATAGCCAATGTATATAAACTTCAAACAAGTTAGACAATAGACATCTATCTATCTATCTATCTATCTATCTATCTATCTATCTATCTATCTATATCTATATCTATCTATATCAATCTATCTTATCGTATCTTACAGTTATTATCTATCTCATTTTATATATATATGTATATATATAAAGATACTATAGGTGTATATATTAGGTACATACAGATATTATGTGTTAGTAATGTGTGAGAGTTGGGAAGAACTGATGGTGTTGAACCATATTTTTGTATTGATTTTCTTGCTGCAGGTGAGATGTTGCTATACAATGTCACACAAATGTGAAATTCAAGAGATGCAGACTGTTTATTTTCAGAAGAGAAACAGGACTTGAAACAGGACTTCGAAATACAACAAAGAAATGCCACAGCCTTCAACTGCTTTACTTAGTTCATTGCTTCACTAGTTCATTCCGCTAGATTTCAAAGAAGGCCTTCCAGTTCTAATTGGAAAACAAAGTTATACTGAATCACATGTTTTTAATGATGCATGATAATTCATATTAGCAGAGAAGACTTTGACATTTCTGAAAACAATCCAAAGAAATAAAAATACATGGCATAGATAGAAGATCACATTATCAATGATTTAATTTAGTTAGTTCTGAGTCTAGCATTTCAGAATGCAAATCAGGTTTGAAAGCAATACTGTAGATGACAGTCTCATTAATGACATACATGGAAGGAAATCTATAACTTTCTCATTCATATTTTTTTGTTGCTTCTTTTTTTTTATTCTGCTTTAAAGACTCATCCTTTTATTTTGAGAAAGCAACTACTCTTCAAACAGACTTCTGTACATTGTTCCAAGTTGCACACTCACAAACTAGGAATACAAGAAAAGCTACTTGTTATAGACATCTTAGCCATTATACAGAGCTGTAACCATTCTGGTAGGGAGCAAAACTGGTTAATTTTTCTTCTGAAATAAATATATCGGTGTTGTAACCAAGAGACTCTAGCTTTAGAAAGTCGAAACAGATGTATTTGGTCACTTTTATGTTCTAATTCTAACTCAGCACATGTCTGCTGAGAACTCTGGTGACATTTGAGAGACCCAAAAGATTTGAGTCTTAGTTTCCCTCACTGAAATTAATGAAGATGTCTGGTTGTTTTTAACTCAGTCATGTGTATTTCTTTCAGCATTTATTTGTGTTAGTTTTTTCATTTTTTCTCCATCAGAGCTCATAATGTGCACCAAAAATTAGACTAATACATTGCTTAACGCATTTTGGGGTTCTGGCAGGGCTGCTTTTTCCTGCAATGCCAGCTGTTATCCAGCACTTTGGCGAGATAAGCTTCTGGCTGCCGCGGCAGAGCTTAGCCTTATCTTATCTTGCTTATCTCTGTGCCTAGGTTGTGCCTTGCGGTGAGAGCAGTGAACCCAGTGTTGATAAAAGCAGATAGGAGCAGAGAAGAGAGAACGGACTCCTGATCGGTTACCCAGACTTTTAATAGTGTTTTTCTTCAGGATACAGGCTACCAGAGAGACCTTGATTGGCTCTTTACACAGGGTTTTATAGAGAAGGGAAGGGGGTGGTGATAAGGTGGGTCCAGGGTCCTTATCAAATCACAAATTGACATGGGGTGACAGTTTTCCAATGAGTCTTGAGCAAGGATGGAACATATTTGCATTAACCTATGAACATTATAGAACAGTAGAAGTTTCTGGCAACTGTTGAATAGTAAAACAATACAATGAATATTAAAATAACAGGGGTGGAACAGGATCTGTGGTTGACAGGGTTAAAACATGGCAGATGGGGAATTTCCCCAGCATGCTGCCTCTATCTTCTTCAGCTTCACTATCTTGGGAAGAAAAATCTGTCCAAGCTATTTCTCCATATCTCATGGAGGCAGCTAGCTGATCCACTGCCTCAATTGCTGAGTTTTTTTGTCAGACATTTTTGATGTGGATTTGTCTGTGGAACATCATTTATTTCAAATGGGAAAGAATGGAGTTCTTCATCCAAAGAGCACTTACAATCTGATCCCAACCTACAAAAGTGGTATTTCATCTAAGGTGGGTGTAGAGAAAATCCAAAGTAGTCCATGGCTGTTGAAATGTTGTCTAGGATGCAGGAAGATTTACATCCATCTAAGGAGGTCACATCCTTGATCTGAGTTCCAGACACCTTACTTCAGTCTCAGCTCTCTGCTGCTGTAGGTTTCAGCTCTACCACGTAAGACAAAATTTCACACCACTTTAGCTTTCTCAGGTCTGTGGAGACTTCTTTTCTTGCCTCATTTGAAACAGTCCTGAAGAGCACTCTTTGTCTCATTTGAAAGCACCAGGAAACTTACAGCCAGTGCAGATCACATCATTGTGCATCTGTATGGCATTAGGTTCTTCTCTTCCAAAATCTAAGGCTTTTATCAAAAAGAAGGTTTTAGCTACTACAGCTGCAGTGACAGCTCCACAAACCAGGGCAATGCATGCAATGGTAGCTCTCCACTACTTTTAAACATTTGCATTAGGAGGTATGACCGATCCCATTCATCTCAGTGAGAGCTATATTGGGTGTCCCTGAAAGCACTTGTGACACGTCACTTCTTCTTTCAGTCCTGACCAAAGCAGGTAGGAAAGGAGATGAAACATTATCTGTTGAACACTTGCACAATCCACTGTGAAGGAAAGCTCATTTTGGCTCGATAAGGGCATCTGGGAACACCAGTATTCGTCTCTCCTTACAGTCAGGAACTCAAAGCCAGAATCCAGTTAATGTCTTAAATTCTCAAGGGAATAGAGAGGGGAAGCCACTGACACAAAGCTGACAAATTCAATGTCAAAGGGCTTGAGAGCCAAGCCCAGGGGCCTGGGTAGGATATGAGAGGGAGTATCTGGGATAGTTATCAGTTTTACTTTTAACAACTTCATTAGAAGAAGAATTGAAAATTAATTTTCTATGCTAAGCTGAACCTTGGCATATATTACTGTTTAGACATTCTCCTAGGAAGTATTGCAACAGGTGAGAGACATGTTTATGCAGCTTAAGTTGTTGAACTGTTTTGAAGGATCTTTACATACGTTTGTGCCATACCTCTGGGAAACCACATACGCCTCTGATCACATCATTTGATTTAGCCAGAACTCTCAGGGTAATCTTTCACTGTAAACCCTCATATGGCCTGATTCACACTTGTCCCAAACACTGAACACCTAACATACTCTATTGCCTGTCTCTGCATAGAAAAATAGTGGTGTCTGAAAGCACAGGCAAAAAAGAAATGACACAGAAGCAGTCATTCCCATCACCTTGTACTCTTCCTTCCAGGGAATAGTTGAAACATTCAGTATAGAAAGAAACTGTACTAAATTTCAGACGTTTACATTAGGGACTTTGAGACAGACATAGCATTTCCAATTCTAATACTGAGGCCTTCACAAGGGATTTCACATCTGAAGCTTTTTCATTGCACCAGACTGATTGACACTAAATCCAATTTAAAATAAATGATGAACCAGAGCTCTGATACACCTTTGCCAAATGCAAGAATAATGTGTTGTAAAAATAAAATAAAATTCACGTTGCAAATAATTTCTTTACATAGAAATTTATATATATATGTATATGTATATATACATATCAAATATACACTATAGATGTATTAGAGAAATTAATGTTCAGAGAGCCTGAACTGAAAGACTCAGACCTACAAGGACTTAGCCTGTATTTTACCCGAGGCACATGAGTAGTCCCACTGTGCTTTGCTCTTTATGAATATAAACCTTTGTAGGCCTGTAGCCACAGCACAGGGGGCAAAAAATACCAAAAGCATTTAATAGCATTTCTTTTCATGACTTTGTGCTTGTGATGCTCTTGAATCAGTATCATTATTACTTTATTGTGTTTTGTCATTGTGGTGACACAAAGGATTTTAGTGCATCTCTGTAGAGACTTGTGCCACGTCTTTCAGTGTCAGTTCTGTTCTGTCAAAAGACAGAAACTGATTCTGGAGGTAGGTTTTGCAATGGCCACAAAGCATCTGTCATCTCTGTGACTGTCCCTTCTCAAGATCAAGAAAAATTCCTTGATATCTTTTACAGTTGTGATTAAATGCTGCATTTGCCAATGAGAGATGTGTTAAAGCTACTTGTCTTTTCAAGCTACAGTGCTTTTATCTGTGTAGAACTTTACACCAAAAGGGGATAGGGGTAATGACTTTAAGCTGAAAAAGGGCAAGTTTAGGTTAGATATAAGGAAGAAATTCTTTACTGTGAGGCTGGCGAGGCACTGGAAGAGGTTGGCCAAGGAAGCTATGGATGTCCCATTCCCGTGAAATTGTTCAAGGCCAGGTTGGGCAGGGCTCTGAGTAGACTGGTCCAGTGAAACGTGTCCCTGTCTATGGTAGGAGTGGCTGGAATTAGGTGGTCTTTAAAGTCACTTCCAATCCAAACCATTCTGTGATTTTATGATGACAATGGACAGGGTTTCTCATGGAAGAGAACCCATAATGATGTATCTAAGGGAGTGTTTCTCTATGCACTGTATGTACATACAGAATATATTTTTAAATCATTTTTTTCTCTCACTGGCTTTCTTTTCTTCTGTTTTCTAAGGTCTTGATGACATTTTATAGTTTACAATATATAGGACATAACATTGAAATTAAGGGTACACCAACACTATCTCCAGGCCAGGTTTAAGCGCATGCTGATATCAAAATCTGCTTCACATCCACACAGTCTAGTTGCTAGTATTTAAGGACGTGGCTGCACACTTGTAGTTAGGACTAGAAACGCACTAGTCAGGGCAAAGTCAGCTGGCTGTGCGGGGCACTGGAAGATGGTACTGCCAAACTGCTGAGTCACAGGTCTGGGAGTCAGGGATTTCACCTCTTAAAACCAATTTGAGAAAACAAGAACTCAACAAACTACATGCCCCAAAAAGCAATACATAAATAATTGATTCCTATTACCTTAAACTGTCTGAGAGCAAACTGAAATATCAACATAAGCATAGGTAATGTATCTCTGTCAATCTTTTAACAAAATAATTCTTGATCTGGCAGAAATTATGAACTCACTGGAATAATCACAATCTAGTTGATGGTTTTGTGCTCAGTTTAACTTACTTAAGAACAAAGAGTAAATGCTATAAATAGCATGTAAACATTACATCCTAGTGATATTTGGGCTGAAGAATAACTCCTCTATTTCCTCCTTATTATTTTTTCCCCTCATATGGGCTAGAAATTATATGGAAATTAATGCAAGTGAACATTGATTTTCAAATATGAAAATACTGTGTCCATTTATTCTCCATTTTGCACTGTTTCCACCTGAAACACAGTTGCTCTCAGTCATATCTCCTCTCCAACTACTTCATTCTGACAGTTTACATCATCCTGCTTTTATAGGTTTTCCCCAGCTATAATCAGGTGAATTAATTCAGATTGCCATAAATGTTCTTTACTAGTATCCCATGGCTTCTCATAGGGGGGAAAAAAAACCAAGGTAAATTATGTTGTTATGCTCTCATTTTAAAAAAAAGTAAGCAGAGAAATACATAGTTGAATTCCAATTCAACCAGAAGCCTAAACAAAGTCTTTCTGACTCATGATGACACCTTCAATCAATATTTTCCTAAGCAATCAACATAAAATGTAAACTGGATAACTGCAGTGTCGGAATGCAAGAAGCAGGCTTCCCGAAGAGGAGCAACAGGCTTATGCCAAAAGGCATGCAAAGATGAAAAGAATATGGTAAAAGTTCAAATTCAGTTAATCAATTCATCACATCCTGAACATTAAGAACTCAGTAGACTGAAAAAAGCTAGAAAGCTGACTGAGTGGAGCTGGGCTGCTCACGCTTCACTTTCTTCAAACACTCTTTGATATGTTTTGGAGCTCCTTGGGCCATAGCTTATATTCATCCACCTATCCATCCTTCCACCCATCCTATAGCTGGCACAACTACAACCCTTAAACTGTGAGGACCGAATTGTCATATTCTGCAAGTCACCCTGTATGAAATACTCCCCCCTTCCCATGTGTGCTCACACACACACTGTTCTTAAGTAACATGTTCTCCAATCTCTCTTCACTGCATATCACAAATATAACAAGATTACTGGGAAAAATTTAGTTCACTGGTGTTACAGAGTTAGCCTTGGTGTTTGGAGCAGCAGAATATTTGCATATAATTTTGTAGTTTGTGCAGAGTTTCTGGGAGTGCACTGGTTTTCAGCGTTTCTATGTTTTTTATAGTAAAAAGGCTATCCAATATAATAAGAAATAAAAAATACTTGAAGAAACCCTGGAAGATTTCTTGATTTTTTTTCATTGATTCATCTGTTTATCTCTTAAAATTTTACTGTTTCTCATCCCATTTATAACACACTACCTATCTAAGCAAAGTGGAACATTGCTATGTCTCTCTTACAAGCAGACTGTGACACAGGATGAAATTAATCTTCATGGTTCCCTGAGTCTGGATACAGCTAATGGACCACACAGCAAATAGATTAGAGCCTCTTTTGCGGGATCCATGGTCCTATGCAGAAAAAAAATCATTAGGCAGATAATTATGACAGCTCTGCAACTGCTGGAAACTTCATGACAAACTCCAGTGGTGTATTATGGAAGCTTAACTACCTTATCAGTAGGATAAAATTTCATAGCATGATACTGATATTTGTGTTTGAGTTTTAAGATAATGAAGATTTCTGTTCAGAAAAACACAGCATTAGGTTTTTAAAACAAATTATTTTAAGTGATTATATTTACCTTCAGATCCTCTACAAAGCAAAATTTCTTTCAAATTTTTCAGTACCTTTCAAGTGGAAAGAAGATGAAAAGCTCACTCTTTCAGATTTTCAAGTAATTTAGAATCCAGAATAGGCTGAATGTTGAAGGGAAGATGCTGTGTTGAAAAAAACCCCAACAAACAGAAAAACATAGCAAATATGTTTGGGTCATGCAGAAGTCTAGAAATAGAGTCTTCTGAAAGCTGGTTATGCACTGAATCATCACTCTTTTGGTAGCTCACATTTTTTGTGTTGTCAGAAAGAATGTTGACTCATAAGGGTATAGACAATTTATACAAATGTTAAACACACTTTTTTATACAATCACTTGAAATTTTCACTTTTAATGAAATTGAATTTCAGAACTCTTTAAAGCTTTTTATGCCATTTAAATAAGGTTTTTAAAGAGGACACATGTCAATAAGTCTTTTCTAGGTCAAAACCTATTAAACTTACATTTCTCTTTCAGAAAATTTGTCAAATTTTTCAAATTTACTGAAGGCAGAAGCATATTTCACTCCACATAATCCACATAATCTGTGGATTGCACTGAAATCTCTAGTCTTCCTTTGGAGCTGGCCAGTTTCACATACATGATGAAATAACCCCAGGAATACATGGAAAAATTAATTGAATAATTTATACCTAAATTCAAGTCTTGCTCAGAGTAGTAAAGGCATCCCTTACTATAATTGTAACATTTCACAAGATGGGGCACTCCAGTGGTTTGGAATGGAAGCATCTTCTCTTTCTAATCCTTAGAAATTTCCCCCAATTACCACACATTATTACATATCTCACCATTCATTTTAAGACTCCTGATAGGTGTCTAAAAATTAAAGCTAATCAAAGTGCAAGACTAATTTCTAATATGCAAATATCACACTGGTCCACTGTGGTTCTCCTTAGGATTTCTTTTACAGGTGATTAGTTACAAGTGACACAGGGTTTTTCTTGCTTCAGAGCACATAACCTTAGTATTGTCATTCTCCCAAGACTAATAGATATTTCAGAGAAATGGATGACTGGATATTTCAAAAGACTGATCATGAAGTTTCAACCAATTCTGAGGATTATTTTTATCTTGGGGTTTTGACTAGATGACTTTAAAGGTCCCTTCCAGCCCAAATCATTCTATGATTCTATGGTCTTCAAACCCAGAGCTGACTCATGTACAAAGGCATCACTCTCACTTTGTGGTCTCCAGTTAGATTCTCTTAGGTAGTTTTCAGGCTGAAGTCAGCCATCTTAAAATAACTTTCTCCATCTCTTTCCTGTGTAAAGTAGATATCATTTTCCTCTGCAGAATTTATTTTCCTAAAAACACAGATGAAACAGAAAAGTATGGTCCCTTTTTCAGAGGAAATGTTTGGGAACTATTCAGAGGAAACAATAGGGGACTATTCCAAAGTATTAACTACTCAAATGCATTTCTGCAGATAAAATGAGCTAAAGATAAAAGAAATTTTTCTCTTAAAATTAGATACTTTACATGAATAACCACATTACAGACAACTGCCTTTTTCATGCCATAATACAATTATATATGTGCATACACAGTATATACCTGGAATATCTGGGGTTCTCAAAAACCAAAAGTGAAAAAAGTGAAAGCAAAATGAACAATTATAATGACTATTTGCTGCAATTTAGGACAAAAGTGATTTTGTGGAAACTAAATAAGATACAGATAACTATTTAGTTACAGATACATGCAGAGTTTTGCAGTACTTAATACTGTGCATTGTGTCTGTATTTGGTTTTGGTTAGTCTATACTTCTTGCATAGATATGAGAGGATGGTAGTCATGCAAAAATGAATGTATCTGCTGCTAAAAATTCTCTCAGCTTTTGTAAGGAGAATAGAACGGTAACGGAATGGTAAATAAGGTAGGAAAAAGACATTTTTTCCCAAATTCTAGGTAAGGTGTGTTTTCTCATATTGTATTTACTCATTTTCTTTTACAAAAGATACATTCTGTCCTCTGTGTATGCTGGCCTTGGTACCAAGAGATGCTCCCTCCTGAACAAAAAAGACCTGGTAACTCTAAATTAAGAGGTGAATTAAATGCTTATGAAAGTACCAGCTGACACCCAAAGAGCTGGAAAGATTATTCCTCTATATAATTCTAGCTCTATATAATTCTATAATTCTAAAATTATTTTCCTTTAAATTCAATCATTTCCTGCAAACATCTTACAGTGAAGTCACTAGTCTGGCTTGAAGAGGTCCCAACTTCAGGGGTAAAATCATGTTACTAAGATCTGAATTTGAACACACTGGTCCCAAAAAAATGAGGAACTAGGCAATTGAAATTAATAAAGTTAAACAACAGAAATGGAAATAAAGTAAGGTACTTTAATGGGCCTGTTTTAATCCTGCCTTATGAAAGATCAGAGTACTTGTACTGAAGTGGATTTGGCTGTGGTATTTCTTTCAATGAATAAATAACAACTGGTTTTAGAAGAATAGCATTTTTTTATTTGAAAAAAATAGAGTATCAGTCAAACTCAAAAGTATAAATTAGCTACACATTCTCATCTTGGTCAACTTCTTATCTGAAATCAATATGAACGATAAACATTATCAGTTGTACTACAAGAACATAATAAAAATCTCTTATTAAAAACCTAAATTTCTGCTTAGGTTATGTGCTGAAGCTTATCAAAACACAGAACAGAGTATCCATGATTGACATATCCATTGCAAAGTTTGAAAAGTATGTTTAAGTTCCAAATTTTTATTTTCCCTTGTTAGACTTAAGATCTGGTCTCTGAGTGACTACTTATAAATTTTAAAAATTTTAATTATTTTAATCTAAAATAATATTACATTTCTTTCACTAATATGTAATTAATATTTTAATACTCCCTTCCCCATAGCTTCTGATTACCTAGAAAATGCTTTGGTAATCAAACAAATGGTTTGAATGTAGAGTTTGAGGCAAGGGTCTTGTAGGACTATGAGCCAGAGGTTAATGTGGCTTTTTTTCTCTTTTGTGACATCAGATGTTCTGCCACATTTCCCAACAGTAATACAGACATCCGTGGAAACAACCCACGGTTCTAATCTTGTGTTTGGAGCTTTGATACCTTACATTTACTTCAAATCTTCTAAAATGCAAGTCCATCTTGGACTTTGGGGGAATAAAGTGTCTCAAGTAGTATGGCAAAGTTCAATTTGAGTTTTCTCTATTCTTTGGATGTGTTGTGTTTTTCTTTTTCCACTGGACAGTATACTTAGGAAAATCAAACTCTAGAATTCTCACTTAGGCACAAATAGACTTGGCATGTGTTTAAAATTTTAATAAAATATATAAGGGCCCTTCCTTTCCTAGTCCCTTAGGAGGACTGAGGAACAAGTCAAAATTTCTTCCTATCTAGTGAACAGTTTTTTGAAAAAAACTAATGAAAAGCTTCTTAATAAAAGTATTTAAAAAGGTATGTGACAGTCTTTAAGAGTTTAATTTGAAAAGAAGACTGGGCAGTACATTATGGCTTATGTATAGAAGCGGCTTATGTCATATACATGGCTGTTAAAAATTAAGTTATTTAGGTTTCTAGTACAGCTTAAGCAAATTCCTTACTATAATTAGGAAGTTAGAAGAAATCTTTCCAGAGAAAGACAGGAATATACAGAGACTCCTTTGATGATAATTAAGCTTTAAGACATTCTTCTTAAGAATTGTGCTAGTAATGAAGATGATTCTCAGAACCAGAAACTTTCTTTCTGTGGGATGTAATAATATTTGAACTTCCTCATAATATAATTCCAAATCTCGTTAGACTATGATGACATTAAAAGTCCTTCAGAGAGAAAAAAATCCAACAATCTAGAACACAAACTAGAAACATGCTCCGAGATTCCCTGCCCTCAAAGAAGCCTATTGCATATTTATTAAGGGTGTCTCATCAGCTACGAAACCAACTCGTCACAACGTGCACCAGTGAAAGGAGGATTGAAAGCATGTCCTCATGTGGTGCAGCTGCAGCAGGGCTCTGGAGTGCACCATCGCGGGCGGGTTAGTGCAATTTGGTGGCTTAGCTGACTTGGTCCGGCCGTGGCTACACGCCCTCTGTATGTCCCCCCAGAGGGAATCTTGGGGATCAGCTCATGTTGAGAGCAACACAACAGACTGAGAACGTGAACTTGGGCACCAGCATGAGAAAAAACTGCAAAAACATTGATTGAGTGGAAACTGTAGCTGTTCTGAGGTAGACAGCGACATATTCTTCTTTCAGTTTCTGTAGCAGTTCTTCTTTCAGTTTCTTCTGTCTCATAATATTTTACCTGTTTCTCAACATCCTTCCTCCCCTCAACCAAGTACATAACACCATATGGCTGCAATTCTATGTCAGTATTTTTAAAAGGTAGTACAAAGGAAATGTCATGAATGTTATTGAAAAAGTAGCAACTCCCCAACTTAGTGTTTTTACTGTTTAAATTTCAGATTCTAGAGATGACACTTCCTTGTGAATAGACAGAAATCATTACATTCATCTGAACTTGAGATTTCTAATTCCTACCAGTTTATCTGTTTTAAGATAAAATCATCAGGAGCTTCTCTTCAGATTTTTCTTAGTTTTGAAATGCATTGAGTTATTTAAATAGTGTATAAAAAGTTACTGTAAAGTCTTACAAAATTAAGTACGCTTACAATGAAAACTCTTGACCTATTGATGACATATTCAAGGAGATTGACTTCTAATTCTGAAAAGAATATGCTTTGTCTTTGGATTTGTGGATGGAGAGCTTCACCATAATGATTTCAAAGATGTTATCATTGTCCAAACTCTCTAATAGAAGACTATAGAAAAGGTATTCTGACTGAGATGACCGCTATTGTTTTCTTGTACCCTTAATTTTCCCCCCTTAGATTTGTTTTTCTTTCATTTATAGTTTGATTATGACACTTCGTAATTGCAATATTTTGATTGATTTTAATTTGAATGTTCTTTGTAGAGCAAATATGTGTGCAAAACCAGAAATCGCAAGAGTCATTAAGAGAGGAAACAATGAGAAGTGGTCTACTATTTATTGTGCTCTAGATGTGTACGAGTTAG
Source organism: Pomatostomus ruficeps (assembly GCA_013400735.1). NCBI lineage: Eukaryota > Metazoa > Chordata > Aves > Passeriformes > Timaliidae > Pomatostomus > Pomatostomus ruficeps. Next base: position 60,041 of record VYZT01048769.1, read on the forward strand.
TTATTTCTGGAAAAAAATTATGTAGTATTCAGTAATTGAAAACACCCCTTCCTTTTGCAGGACTGATTCTTTGAAGCTAACTGAAGTGTAGTTTGTACATTAAGGAAGTTATTTTGAGGGAGGAAATTTCATTAAATTACAGATCAGTAAGAATTCAGGGACAGCAGCTCTAGTTTAACAAACATATTTGACTTTTCTGGGAATAATAAAGTGAGAAAGGGAGGTAGTTGGCATTATTTTGTTTAGACTTCTAAAGCACATTTTACATGGCATGACAGATAAAAGCAATTTTGAAAATAAAGTCTGTTGGGGTTATAGAAGGAATAACAAAGTGAATTGGAATGTGGCTAGATGAAAAAAGCAAAGATCTATGATTTAAGCAGTAAACCTGGGCTAAAAGATAGTCATTTGTTCAGTTCATTACACCATATTTGTTAACGTTTTTTGTGCAGCTCCTGACTTTTCTAGCAGTAAACTATAGATGTGTGTAAATTATATTAATTTGTTTTTAATTCCCACAAACCGTATGTAATTATACATTAGTAACCTAATTCTAGAGCCTGGTGAACCTGGGTAATTAAGTTCAACATAAGCTAATTAGGTGTTGAGTGCTAATTTATTTGATCTCCTTTACAAATCCTTATTTTAATGCATTTCTATAATATTGATGGAGAAAAAAATCATAATATTTTACCTTCTTACTGCTCATCTTTATCTGCTTGCATTTAAATTGTGTTAATGATTGTGTAATAAAAATTGTTAAATCCTTTCTTGCTGCTAGTCACTGTTTCAGTTTAAAGCTGTACAATAAACTTGTGTTATATTAGTGTTGAACAAATTAGTCTATATCAATTCGTGTTTCACATGTCCAGAAAAAAATGTACCTTTATGTAAATAAGAAGGAGGCTGGAACAGAAGCTGCAGAAAAATCCCTTTTCTTTAAAAAAATCCTTCTTCAGCAGAGTTCTTCCATTGGTTTTTAACTATATCCACAGTCTAGTTAAACATATTCCTAATTTTGCTCTTTTGACAAATTAGTTCTAGGCTACCTTCCTTTGAAGGAAGATTGTGGCTGACTGTTCACTTGACTAAACTAATTTAGAGCATAAAGCATTTCAGCCCCAAACCAAACCAACACACTGTGGGAACAGAGAGTGGAAGAATGAAAATGAGGTTATATTGGATGTTGGTTCTTTGTGCTAACACTGCATCTTCTGCTATGTAAATAGTAGCAGTTACAAGGGGAAATGCAGTCAAAGGTACAAGCAGGTGCTTTCTTCCTCAGTCATGTAATCATAGAATATCTTCAGTTGGAAGGGACCCATAAGGATCATTGTGTCTGTTTTCTGTTTATTACATACAGTAATAAACATGCATTCCAAATATCTTTTGCAGCAGTATGATTTAAAAACCTTGGGAGTTATTTGGGAAAAAATGTTATTTAAAAGAAGAGTGTATATATTAAGTGACTGTTTAATTCAGGTTCACAGTATTCACTGAGAATCAAGTGCTTATGATGGATAGTCCAAGGACACTCTGACATAAAGCACTGTAACTCAACATGACTTTTTTGGCTTTTTCATTACTAAGCCTGGAGGACTTGGCACAATCTAGTTTTACAACAGGAACATCAGATTTTAGATCTATTAACAGCAAGTAAATTATTTATCAACTTACAGGATATCAGGAGTTATTTGGCAGTTGGCAGGCATCAGTGAGCCATAGATTAACAGAACACCACTGATGTGTAAAATATCTTCTGAGCAATCTATTTCAGACCAGAATTTTTTAATAGATACCCTCATTTTAATTTTTACTAAGGACATAAAAGACACTTAAACAGCTTTTCTCACTCTCTATTGCTCTGTCTATAGACATAATATTATGTTTTATAGTGACTGAAAGGACAGACTAAATATGTTGCCAGTTGTTTCTGAAAGCAACATTACATACAGCTACTTAGCAGAGAAGAGGAACTGCACCGTATGTGAAAATCAGCAACAAAACATGGGCACAGTCTGGAACAGTTTTGTGATGTTGTCACAATGACAGAAAAAGTGGCAAGACACAGTTGAAGATAGCAAGAGCCTACTTCTTCAGAATGATGTCATCAGCAAGCAGATGTTGGGCTGCATCAAAAACAGCATGGCCAGCAGGACGAGGGAAGTGATTCTACTCAGCCCTAGCACTACTAATCACTTGGAGCACCAAGTCCAGCTCTGGGGTCCTCAGCTCGAGAAAGACATAGCCTGTTGGAGCAGGCTCAGAGCAGGCCACAGAAATGCCCAAAGGGCTGGAGTACCTCTTCTATGAAGACTGCCTGAGATTGGGTTGTTCAGCCTTGAGAAGAGAAGGTTGTGAGGACACCTCCTTGTGGCCTTTCAGTACTCAAAGGGAGCTCATAAAGAGAGGGAGAGAGACTTTGTACATGGGCAGCATAGTGACAGGACAAGGGATAATGGTTTTTGACTGAAATAGTGTGGGTTTTATGTTATAAGTAGGAATAAATTCTTTAGTGTGAGGGTGGTGAGGCACTGTAACAAGCTGTCCAGAGAAGTTGTTAATGTCCCATCCTTGGAAACACTCACATTCAGATTGGATGGGGATTGAGCATCCTGATCTAGTGTTTGGCATCTCTGGTCATTGTAGGGCGTTGGAACTAGGTGAACTTCAAGGTCCCTCCCAACCCCCAGGCCATTCTATGAGTCTGCCTGGGGGGACCAGTCTCATCCCAAAAGAGTGACTTGTTTCCCAAAGGGCTTGTTTAAGGCAAAATTTATCAGATGAACAATCTTCTTGTGCTAAAAGATTTTTCTGTTCTCCCATTTCTTATACTCTGCACTTTTACTCCATATCATGCAACTGTGAACAAAATAGCATTTTGTTGCCTTCTCTAGTTGTGGCTGCTTCTCCTCTGTTGAATAACTGAAAACACTGAAGTTTTGCAGCTTCTGCTTCTTTCTGAAGTGCCTCGAACTTTCTAAGCTACCTGTCATTTCAGTATCTCTGATATTCCTTGAATTTTATCTTGTCATATTGAATCAAGAGCTTAGAAAAAACCAACAAACCTTAGGCATTTTCCTTTTCAAATGTGTTTCAATGGAAAAGAAAGGCTTCAGCGGAAGGTGATTGATCTCAAAATAGGAGCTTTCAAAAATTCCCCTGTAAACTTAAAAATAGGCCCTCTCCCTACCAAGGATCCCAAGAGAAGCTAGGTGAGGGGGACAGAGCATAAGTAGGCCATTTTATTTAGGTGAACTAACAGTTATAGTATATTAAGTTAGAAATGCTTAGCAGTGTGTTTTCAGTTGCTTAAAATACTTGTATATTTACATTTTCCCATGAAAACATTAAAAGGAGTAATCACCTGTGAATAACAAGTTCTGAGTGAGAAGTGAATCTCTTGAACTACCATTGAATTTAAAAAATAATATCACAGAAATTGTTCATATAATTTTCCCAATTAAAATTACTGTTGTGGATAAACCATATTTTTTCACTGGAAAATGACATTTATAGCAAAAAAAAATTTGGAAATGCCAAAATTACTTTCCTTTAAATTGACTCTTAAAAAACAAACACAAGAATGTTGATTTAGCATCACATTTTATATTAAAAAATAAATAATAATACCCCTACTAAAACTTTTCAAACATGTAAGAAACAGTTATCAAAAATGGTGATAGACTATTAAATATCTTATTAACAATACTTTAAAAGTAAAGAAACAACAAGAACAACCAAAAGACCCAAACAAACTTCACACCCCTCAGAAAACCTCCAAAGAACAAACCAACAAATATCGCCCTTAATATCAAAAAGAGCTCCAAACCTTAAAAAATAGGGGGAAAACCAATCCTGTGAACATCTGCATATAATGAACAAAGGGTACTCAAATGGTATAGGATACGTTAATAAAAAGGGCAAACCCTAGGAACTTTTCAACATGGAAGATAGATTAAGTTAATTAACCCTACAGCGATGACCACTCCCAGCAGATGGTGGGCACTAATTATGTGCTGTGATTGACCACATAATATACCATTCTTCATCTACAAAGAGAGGTAGCAAAGAACTAGTCATCAGAGACAGCAGAACCAATTTGAGAAGTACTTATAAACATTCAATTCTCATTAAAAATTCCAGTGATTTTGATAACATTTGTCATTTCATACCACTCTCATTCATGCACTGATCACACAGTTTCTGTTACCCATCCCAACATGAAGATCTTGATATTTGTGGGGTAATCTGAGTGATTTTTCAAGTCAAATAAGTCTTTTGATAATTTTCAGAGCAGGCCGATTACACCAAAAAATGCCATGTTAAAGGATAGATGGTGATAACCAGAAAATCTAAGTTCACTTGCATGGTAAGTACAGCTAAAGATTTAGGTTAATGTGCTGGAAAAATAACAAGGAACTAATTTAATGACAAGCATCAAGCTGATTTCTGTGTAGAAACTTAGCTATTTTTAGAGTACTCCTCCCCTTTTCTAAAATACTGCTACTGTATAAAAAACAACAATATTTCTGATCATGGACAAGTCACTCTTTTTCTTGCATTCCAATTTTTTTTCCCCTGCCTTTCATGGTATATCAGCTAGTTTTACAACACATAATGTTTGCTGTTATAGAGACTATACAGACACACCACCACTCCAGGGTATGAAATGGTTCATAAATGGTTCAAAAAGAGTCCCTGCCCCATTGGTTTTCAGAATATACCACTGCTTCACACACAAAAACACCATCCACTTCTTATGACACTACGCTAGGTGACTGCTAAGAGGCTGAACACCACATGCAAATGCATAACCTCATTTTGGCAAACTTATTTCAAAATTCTGTTTACATGTAAAAAAACTGTGTTGACTTTGTGAGTTAAGATTTTTTTCCATCTCAAAGTATTCACATCCAGCAGGTGTATTACAAATTGGTATTTAAAAAAATAACCCCAGCCCTTGAAGCAGGCATCTGGGAAACTGACACATAAACAAAAGAATAAAGCTATTTCTGCATTTTTTGTGGAAGCAAATGATATTTCATAAAATCCTACTGTCAGTTTTAAGTCATATTTTTTACAATGTCTTTTCCCTTTTTTTTCTTTTTAAGTTTTCTGTACCCCACTATTATCATGAACAGTGTCTCAGATGATGGTAATATGCAGAGGTAAGGAGGAAAAAGCCATTCTTCCATAGGAAGAAATGTATGTACTTAGGTAGGCATCATACAGAGTTAGTTTCAACACTTTACATCATCAGATCGGATTTATTGCCCCTCCACATATCACAGAAGACTCAGAACCTTGAATAACACTTGTAAAACAGACATTCTGGTAAAGGAAACATATACATGTATATAAATCCTTATCCAAATACACACATTAGATTTAAGTTATCAGTGGCTGTGGCTTAATTTCCCAGTAGCTGCTGGATGGCATTCAATGTGTTCCTAGAAAGCATCTTCCAGAATAGCTTCAGCTGAAAGAAATAGAGCTCATGGTCTTCCAAAGCTGCTCCACTCCCAGAACCAAGGCTGTTCAAAAAGCACAGCTTTCAAAACAGCCTAAGCACGGCTCTTCCAGTCAAAATGTTAATGCAGATGAGCCCAGCAGATGTAAGACACTCAGTGTCACTACAGTATCACTTTGAGGGAAAACATATGATTTTCACAGAATATCCTGATTTTGAAGGGAACCACAAAGATCGTCAGAGTCCAATTCCTGGCCCTGCACAGGATACCCCAAGAATCCAAGAGTCACACCATGTTCCTGACAGCATTGTCCAAAAGCTTCTTGAACTCTGTCAGGCTTGGTGCTGTGACCACTGCCCTGGGGAGCCTGTTCCAGTGCCCAAACATCCACTAAGTTAAAAACCTTTTCGTCATATCCAAGCTAAACCTCACCTGACACAACTT
>VYZT01048771.1:0-12211 GCA_013400735.1 Pomatostomus ruficeps
TATATATGTATTTAAAATATATATATATTCAAAATAATAATAAAAATACTTAATTTTAAGTATCCTTAAATATTTAATCTATCTTAAAATATCCTTACTAATTAAAAAAAAAAAAGAAGGCAGCCCTATAGTTCTTTAAGGATTTTGTACATATCTCCTGGCCAGAGGTCTTAAGAAATAAGTAATAAAGTTAATTCAAGTCCTTATTGGTCACATAATCCTAGTGAAGGCAGCAGAGCTTCAATAGCTAAATAGAAATAGAACTTATAAAAATACAGTGGGGCTGAAATTTTTCAGTGTGGTGACAAATGGTCACTAAGAAGGGCTAAGATTTCCTTTTGTCTGTCAGAGCAGATTTTTTTGTGCTTCCCATTGCAGTAATGCAGACATCACCTGTTAATCTTACCTGCCTTCAGCCTGGATGATGAGTAGTGCAGCTAAAGTATAAAAAGGCTACTATATCATCTTACATGGGTTAACTATTAAGTTTGCATATAATAAAACAAATTTATTTCTTTTTCTATAAAAGCAAAGGTAAAGTAACTATTTTGTGTGTCTCTCTGATTGTCCATCTCCTTCAAATACTTTTTGAATCTTTTATCTAAACAGATATATATGAAGGAATATCAGCTCAAGCATGATGATTCCATTTCATTTATGCAAAAATTCCTGACTAGTCTTTCACAGAAAAGCCTGAACCAGTGTCCTCATGAAAACAAGAACATGTAACTTCCATTTGCTTGAGAACACTGATAGCACATCTCTTTCTAGTTATGCAACACAACCTTCAATGTTTGTCTTCTTCCCTGTAGCAAATGAGTCTCTTAAACTGTCTGCTATGTACAGTCAAATTCTTTTAGCTCTTTGAAACACCAGATAGACAATTTCAAAGCATGAAAACTTGATATTGTATATAGGCTTACAATCTTAGATTACCTTAATAAATTATTTTTTTAATGTTATAAATATACTGAAAATATCAGATTATGTGTACCTGAGGTGAAAATTTAGTGTTGACCTACATAAGTACTAACTATAACCTTGTATAACTTTTACATGTACATCATGCAATTTGAAGCAAATAAGTTGATGTAGATGGATACTCTTGTGCAAGATGCCAGAACATAAGTGACTATGGACAACTTAATCATATTCCTTAATATAATTTAGGATATAATAAAATATTTCAGTTGTAATGGAATAATGATCATCCAGTCCAACTGTCTTACCACTTCAAGGCTGTCTGAAAGTTAAAGCATGTAATTTAATCATTATCCAAATGATTTTTCAACACTGGCAATCTTGGTGCATTCATCACCCCTCTAAGAAATCTGCTCCAGGGTTTGACTACCCCCTCAGCCAAGAAATGCTTCCTTATGTCCAGCCTAAGCTTCCACTGGCACACTTAGAGCCATTTCCACACGTCCTGTCACTGGATACCAGGGAGAAGAGCTCAGCACCTCTGTCTCCCTTCCACCTCCTCAAGGAGCTGCAGAGAGCAATGAGGTCGTCCCTCAGCCTCCTTTTTTCCAAACTAGACAAGCCCAAAGTCCTTATCTGCTCCCTATAGGACAGTCTTTCCAGCTTTTTCACCAGTCTTTTTGCCTTCCTCTGGATACATTCAAGGACCTTCACATCTTTCTCAACTTGTGGGGCCCAGACTTGCACACATTACTCAAGATGAGGACGCACCAGTGCTGAATAGAGAGGGATAATCAGCTTTGTTGACCAGCTGTTTACATCTCCCGCTCCAATGTTGGCACCTCACCCACGGACTGCNATGTCCATCATCTTCAGAGCCATCAGAGATTGGCTCTGCTGGAAATGGTGAAGAATTCCAGAAACTTCTCACAGGAGCCATCTTTATGGCCCCCTCCCCTCTACTAAAACCACCACACCCCAGGATGCAGTTTTCCATCTCTTTCAGAACCACTGGCACATATCTTTCAACTGACAGAGAGATTGTGTACTCCAGAAAGAGTGTAGCTAGAGGTTTAAGGTTTTGTGTTGCTGTTATAATCAGCACATTTGAATTTCTTACGAGTTGCATATCAGCACTGAAGAGTCTAGGCAGAATCATGCCTTGTGGAATTAACATATCAGAGCTCCTATAAGTAAATAATAACTGTGATCTTGTCTTAAAATAATATCCATTTCTTATTCCAAAAATGTAAATTTTATTTCACAAGTGCAACCAAATCACAGAGCATTCCCATTGGCATTCAGTTACAGTAGGCATGTTTTACCACTGAAGGTTCTGCTGCTGGTTCAAGCAGATGTAAGGAAATATTTGACAACATTTGCAATTTTCTCAATTTTTCACTCCACCGGTACTCAGCAATGTTCTCACGAAAGAAGTTGAGATCAGCCAGTTTGCATGTCTTTTGCACAAATAGCTCCCAGACATAATCTTGTTTACAAATATATTTTCATAGGTGCTAAAAATAGAGGCACATTTATCACTTTGGGGTACCAAACACCTAGAGCAAGGATATGATTTCAACAGCATTCTTAAAGGGGCTAGCTGGTGTTAAACTTTGGTATACATTGAGAATTTTGATGCATTGCCAGAAACAATGCAAAATCTATGGATCCATTAAAAAGATTAAATCGGCACTGACAGAAGAAACAAATTGATTTCTGTTCTGCTGCCTGTGCCATTGAAGTATGTTTGTTAATTATTGATAATATCCTTTGTGCTCCACTTCTTCCACTTCTTGCCTGGTTGATGTAGAAGCTTTTTAGTCTGGCAGTCCAAGTGCTACTGAGCTGCCCTCTGCTCCAAAGGGAATACCAGCTGTATTCCAAGCATACCCACCCACTGCCGGGCTGCTAGGGTGCTGCCATACACCTTGAGCCAGATTGCTCATAAGCATCCTGGAAGAATTTTTGAAGACTTAATTGTAGATCTTGTAGCAGTTCCTAGGGTTTCTAGCCTTGCACTGACACTTCATCATGCTAGTAAATTATAGGGTTAGAAAATAAATTAAGGGGTCTGTCCTGAGGTTAGTTCCTCTTGTAATAAACGAGCTAATTTTCAAATTGCCTGGACATATAAGAAGGTTTTAATGTCCTCACACCTCAACATTTAAAACTTGAGTGAGATTAATCTCTTCCTGGCTGGCCAGGAAGTTTAAAAGTTTAAAATTCATTAAGAATTTAATTGTTGCTAGTTTTATGTCTAAGTCAATACAAGGAAAAAACCCATACAAAAACAAACACCCCCCNCCCCCCCCAGACACTCTGCTTTATTCCTTTCATTAAATACTCTGTCCATCTATACATTATTTTCATTCATGTTCTATAGCAACAAAATACTCTTTTGGAATGAATATTTTGCATTTCTAGGAGTGATATTTTGCTCATTTGATTACCAGCTCATTTCTGTGACCGGGAGTGTTCAAGATATTGTGGGTTTCTGCAGTGGAGATTAAGTACTGGAATACATCATACTATTAGCTACTGACAATGCCAACAGTACCTATGGACTTCTAGAACAAACCCCTCACAAGATAAAACTTTTTACTTGGGTAGAGAGGAGATCAGCCTGGTTTGCAGGCCCTTCTTCCCAAGGTGTTTTCTGTTAGTCTGGCAAGTATCACAGGGGTTTCATTACCAGAAACAGTTGTCACCTTCCTTTCACTTTAACAAAAAGGCATTTTTAGCTGTATGGTTATAGAAATCCTTGAAAATCTGGACTCAAAAAGAATAAACTTTTGAGAACACGTGATAAAGAAGCTGACAATTATTTTGAAAAATTCATTGTATAATTTGATGTGGTCATGCTTCTTTCATAATTAATGAATACATGTAATTAATTTGTTGAATCATAGAATATCTCATTGGAAGAGGCCCATAAAGGATCAGATTCCACCAGTTTCAAAACGAAAGGAAAACTGAAGGTAAGTAAGTTCATGTCCTCTTCTAGATCAACCAAAAAGCCCACTGTGTTTAATGTGGTCTTGTCTTGGGAACTAAGAAACATTGCATAAACCTGGGCATCTATTATGTTGTGTTTGGCTACAGGCTTCTTTCATGTTTAGTTTTGTACACACCCATTCACATTGTATATGTTTAATGTTCATTTAAAATTTCAATAAAATCACTCAATACCAACTAACAGTGCCTATAAAAGATCTTACATTTTAACAACGAAATTAATGTTGTTATAAAAATATAAAATTAGAAGCAACAATAATTAAAATAAAATTATAATAGCAGAGTAGTAGTAAATACATTGCAAGTATAATATTAGATTGCCTCAGGATTTTTTTATTCTTTCTTCTCTCCATTTTGATAAATGGAAAGAAACCTCAGTTGTAAATACACTTTTCCTTCTGTTTTGCTTGCTTGTTTGTTTTTGGGTTTTTGGGATTGTTTGACTATTTTTGTGATTTGCTTGAGTTTCAGGATTTTTAATATTTCTGAGAAAAGGTTTTGGGAAAGATAATATATTCTGTGTTTCTATGTATTCCTAATAGCTGGGCTAATAACGGTGGCTACGGGACTTAAACCAAGCACATATATCTGAAAGATCACAGTCAAGAGGGGAAAAAAGTTGTTAAGGTACGAGTCAGCTGACCTATTTTAGACATTTCTTTTAGTATGAGATGAACTTGCCTTGTGAGTGTCTGTCTCTTCACACTGGTGGTAACAAAGCTTGAGATCATGAACTTGGTAAAAAACCTTTAGACTGAGAAATTTGCTGTGTTTAAATAAGGACATATTTAACCCTATTGTAGAAATCTGACTATTTTTGAGATACTTGGCCTTACTGCCTCTGCACCTCAGCAGTGATATTGGTGTAATTGCTACTAAGAAAGATGGGAATGTTCTTTAAGAGATATAGATATAGAAAAATTAAATTTAAATTATACTGTCTTTTCAACAGTTTTTGCATTAATATATTATTTTTAAATTGTCTGTATATCCCTTTGAGATTTTTAAAGATGTACTGAAATATGTTTAACAATATCATATTTTTAATATACACTGAAACTATGTAAACATATAGTTGATAAATTAGCAACTATACAGTTTCAGTTTAATAACAGAAACCAGTTATGTTCTTCACCTACTTGAAGACAGTGAGAGATTTTTCCATCTTTTCTCTTCTTATGCTGGTCAGTTGACGAGATTTCTTTTGTTATTATAAGTGGATTGATGCTTAATTGTGATATGTATAATTTATATTATTTTGGTTTTACTAAACAGTTCCTAATCCTTTCTCATTCTATTTTTTGCAGTTTAAACAGCTACTGAGTTATGTAACAGTTACCTAAACCAGAGACTGCAAATTACTCTGGGAACTGGTCTCATTGTTTGGCAATTGAGGAAATGTTTTTATCAGTTTCTATATCTCAGCCTCCCATTTTTCTTCAGCTATGACTTTCTATTCCTACTTCCATATGTTCTCCTCAGGGGATGGTTTTGTTTACGATATTTATTAATTTTTTTGATTAGCTATAAATATTCAGTACCCACAAACCACACTCAGCAGTTTCTTTCACTTTATTGTTGTTTGCTTCTTCATATAGATTTAGTTAATGCATTTCTGCTTTTTGCCCCCTTACGCTGAGAGGTAAAAACATTTCAAGGTTAAAAGTACTTGTCAAAACCCAAAGGCATATTCATATTAGAGAAATTGCATCTGCTTATCTCCTTTTTATATTGCTTAATATTTGAAGTTCAATGGAAATTATAGTGTTAATTATGCAGCATGAAGAAGTTCACCCTTCATTTTTGATTGTATCAGATGTCATTAACTAAAGAGCTTACAGAAATTTGCCTTTTTCTTAGCCAAGCATCTCGTTTTCCCAGGAGACTGTAGCAGGTGTTTCCAAATGTAGGGCACTGGCTAGGCAGAGGATGACCAGGCTGATGCCATTCCCCTACACTCATTCCCTGGAATTGAGTGGATTAAAGGTGTTGGAAATATAACTGTGCAGCAGTTAACCTTTCTGGGAACAGTGTAACAAAGTCGTTAGATACCCACATTGCCTTCCTGCTATCAGTGTTTGTATTGAAATCAAGAAATCAATCAGGTCAGTAAAATTAATAAGATGTTCAAATATCTGCAGGAAAAAAACATCCTGGTTACCTGTGTTGATACAGACTACGTCTAAAAACTCAGGATTTTTTCTATGATTATGGAGTTGTAGTAACTATGGAGTTGCAGCCTCTTTAAAAGACAACATTAACAATTTTCTGCTACTGCAACTGTATGTGAAGCTCACAACTCTGTTTTTTAGATAAATCATTGATATCTTTTAACCACTGGCATCTTTGACCATGAGGAAACAAATTGGTACATCTGTTGACCTAGCCATGCTTACAGAAGAGATAAGAGATGTAGGCAGCCAAAAAGCTGTGGCACTGTTGAGACTGAGTTTTCATTCTGTTAGCAGTATGGAATGCACTTCATAATCCCTCTCGAGCTACACGTCAGTAGGCATGCATAGCACTGCACATTTATTTCTGGATCAGAGCCCTGGATCCTAGCATTCAGAGATCTAACCACACAGTAAGCCTTTTTTGTAGAAGCTGGTATTCTCGGAAATAGGAACAGGTGCATAGATGAGCAACAAAAAAAGCTTCTATATCAGTTAGCAATGACTAATAACAGACCTCTGAAAACCTAGGAATATAATAATTTTCAGATTTCTTACTGCTAACATGGATAACATCCAATGGGTTTCATAGCTTTGCCAAAAGGTGTTCACAAACTTCAGATAACCTAGGAATATCAGTAAAGATCCTTTAGATACAAAATATACATTCCATAAATCTTTGCTTTGTTCCTGATTTGTACTGTTTTGGCTTTTTTTCATGGAGTAATAATGCCTTCTTAAGCATTTGATAGAATTGTTAATACGAAGTAAGATTTCAATTAACCAATACATTAATCTCTCTAAACCAATTAAGATATTTCCAAAAAAAGCAAATAATTGGGTTGAAATCACACAGTTTATTTATTCTTGAAATTAAAACCAGACAAACGAGCAAATGTTATTAAAAACTTTCAGCTGTGAGCTAATCAGTGTTTAACTGGCTGTAGAACAGCGGTGCAATCCGTACTGCAATCTATTACTGAACACAGTGCTATTAAAAAAAAGTCAGTTAAACATGAAATGTTACAGAGAGCTGCAATTATGAAAGTTAAATCAGAGCAATGCTATTCTAAAGAGAAACATTTTAAATGGATATAATTCTAAGGGACTGCATATTGCACAGCAAATATCTGATCAGCACAAGACTGCAATGTAAGCATTTAAATAAATTTTTAAGTCACCAATTTCACTCATGTTGACGTATTTTTCCTCTATTTTTGTTTCAAGGATGAACTCTTATGTACTGTTTGACATATAATCAGGAAGAAATTCCTGAAGCAAACTTCTCTGCAGTGTGTAACTTTCCATTTTCCCTTGTGTGTTCACACAAACCTCATTGAAAATTAATGCATTTTCTCCTCTTTCTGAGGTTTATTTGCAATTAGTCAGCACACTAAAAAACATTAGAGACAGCTAGCAGGTAGTAAAACAGACAACATAAATGAAAATAGCATATTATCCCTTAAACTTCACTTTAATTTGGTCTTTAGATCTAACTCCAGATATAAAACATGGGTTATTTTAGTTTGAAATACATTGAATGGCAATTTTTTAAAAGAAAATGCAGTAAACTCAAGCCACAGATTTTGCTTCATTCTCCAACTTACAATGGATGTTTTGTCCAATCATTCCTTAATTTCCTACTTCAGCAGACTGAGGGCTCTCAGTGATTTTCAAAATTATCTTCAGATGGAATATAGAAATTACATATTGTCAACTTATTATTTTTGTATTTTAGCAGTGCTAGGTATTTATTGGTGCTAAGTGAACAGAGACATGGAACAATGTAAACTGTCTTTTCCTAGAAACCATAATGTAGATTTCTTTCCTTCTGAATGAGCAGACTGACGATTTCAATGGATAATGGAAAATGCATAGGCATACTTAAGTTAGTTTTTAACTACCTGGTCCAGTGATCCAGAGCAGTATGGACATGACAGCACACAACTTGAGGGGGACAAGATACTCAAGCACAACTCAGGATCCTAATGATTATTTTTCAGCTTGTATTGAGTTCTTTGGTCTTTCAGGTAGTTTACTATTGTCACCAGGTTATTGAAAGGTAGTTTGGAATTTGATAACAGAATTATAATCACACTACGACAGGGAGGTAGATTTACCCTCCACCATGCTGTCCAGTGTACTGTGTACAGCTGCAAGGACCGAACTGTGCACATGCAGGGGACAATATTTGTACCTTGATGAAATAAAGTGGATTGTTTTCACAGCTTAGGCTTCCCGTCTTCTTTTTTTTTTTTCTTTTTTTCTCCTTTAAATTGACTATCATCACATGATGGGAATTTCTGCGGTTTGGTTACGCTGCAGACCTGCAGCAAAATTACTTTAGGAGAGAGGTACTGTAATCCAAGAGAGTGCTGCTCATCTTCTGATAACAGTGGGACAGTGCTTATATATAGCAGAACATCAGCAAGTTCTCTGTAAAGGCTGGCCACAAATTCTGTTCATGTCCTGGGTTACAATAATAAACAAATAGATTAGAAAACTTGAAACACAGTTGGACCCTCTAACTTTGTGTTGCAAATCATGTCTTCTCATAACTGCCTTTCTTTCTGTGTTGTTTTACTGTAAGTAACAGAAAGGCTTTCTTTTTTTCTAAAATAATTTTTCTGCTCACCATTTTGTTTTCTCTGTTCACATTGGATTCCCCCAACCACTTTCCTTAATATTATTACCAGAGGAAGAAGGATAGGAGAAGGTAAGGGTTACAAGGGAAGTCTGCATCTTTTCTTATAGCATGAAAAAATCTTGCAGGAAATCATCAGATTCTTCTGAAATAGTAGATGCTTACTACCTGATGCTGAATTATCCTCACAATATAATAGCTTCGTTCTTTGAGACACTTAAATGTGAAATGATTGGAGTGTAGCATCCAGATGATTATTTTAATCCCCTGGGTCACAGGAAGACCAACTGCTTTGCTTCAGATATTAACGGGATCAAGGAAGAAACTGAAAGCTCAATTCCCAAACCCCAGACTAATCCCCCAAACACCGAAATGTTCCATCTTTGTGTGTAAGAGAATAGCATAAGTAGATTGCGTCAACGGACAGAAAAGGACTGAAATGCTTTTTGAGGATTCTGCAAGGTAAAACCTGTTAGAGGATTGACATGTAGGCTCCTAGACGCCCAGGAGCCTTCTCGTGGGTATCTAGCTCATGAACTCAGCAGGAATTAGGTGCAATGTAGAAGCGGTGTAAGAGCAAATAAAAATTAAACACGCTTACAAAAAACACAAATAAAATAAAATGCAATTAAAAAACTGGAGACAAGAAGATACAATGCCAAAATGGAGCTTTGTACTAAATTAGATGCTGTTTCTCTGTTATCTGCACACAAAAATCAGAAATTTCTGCTATTCATATCACTTATATCCAAGTTAGTTTTGTAGGTACGTTGTTGTATGAACCTAAATCCATCAGATGTTAGCTACTATACAAATAAAAGACAATGATTCCATATTTTCAGGTTTTTTAGTAGTTTTAAAATTACCTCAGAAAGATAAATTAGTTTTCTGGAATATACCACCTTTGACATGCACAAACCTTTCTGGATCCTTAAACTATACTCATCTCTGACAGTCCTTAGATAAAATTTTTAACTTACTACTTTTTCATAGCTGTATTTGTCATAAATATTTCTTGCTCTAATCTTTTGAATTTTCATCAGCTGTCATTGCAAGCAATTGTTATATCATTCTTGTCATTCTATCCCTTATTTTCTAATTAACCCTCAGATGTATACAGATTGGCATTTGGATTCACATGGTGGCTGAAGTTGTTTGTTGATTAAATTTCAGCTGCTCACTCACTCAGAATTGCTTTCAGTTTTTCAGTCAAGCTGGGAGCACAACCATTGTGAAGAGGCTGTTTGTTTATTATAGCATTCCAAATTAGTAGAAGATTTTTATTGTTTTGGAAACTCACTTAAAACAATAAAAGCACAATCTAGACATCATTCTGCTACTTGCTTCTTGGAAATACCTGTTGTTTCAATCAAAATCAGTGAGTGAAATACAGGCATATCACTTAAGCTCCCTTCTCTGAATATTTATCCAAAATTGGCTTGCTGCTATGACACGAATAAGTGAACAATCTGAGAAACTGTTCTTACTTGAGGCAGATGGTAGTACTATCAAAGCCCAGAAGACTTCCAACTGCCGTCATGACTATAATCACCTCTGAGCCAAACAAATATTTAGGAAGAGTTTGAAAGATGTGCACATTTAGTACAGCACGATGAAGAGAGTGAGAAAGAAGGTTACAGGAAACTCAAACTCATTGAATCCCTGGGCAGCAGGTTCACAGAGCTTTGACTGAAAGTGTTGACTGTTTCCAAGGAGGTATGCAGGGCACTAACCCAATGAGATAAGAGAGAAGAACAAATTGTTATTCCCTTCCAGATGGGAAAAGACCAAACACGGGTTTTGTTACTCTGAAAATGGCTTTGCAGCAGATGAACATTTCAATTCTAAAGTGGCAAAGATGCTACTGAGTGAAATGATACTATTCATAGGAATATCTTAGTTTTGATTGCCACAAATTTTTACATGTTTACATCAGTTTTGCTCTGCACTTAACAAACTGGGAGGGGGAGGAGCATTAAAGTGTCTAACACTAGAATGCTTAAAAGTTTATATTCTCATATTCAGTGAAATAAACCTCTCAAGGGAAACATTCACAGCACCCGATTTACACAGCAGTTGTGATCTACAAAAGAATCCTGTGTATTATTCTAATCTTTTAAAGAAACATGTTTCATTTTCATTAAAAGAAAAGTTGGAAGTATGCAGAAAACCCTCCCCTTGGCCCTTTTCCCATGACACAATTATTTGAATTCTGTGGGGATAATAATCCTTAGTCATTTTCCAGGACAGCAGCTGGATCTCACTTCTTCAGATAACAGAAAGAGTGTTTGAGCAGAATTAAATAAAAGATTAGTGTTAGAAATGTATAACTTTGATAGGCCAGAAGATACATGAAGAATACCTATGGAGGTGTTGAAATTTAAAACCTATATATCACTTTCAGGCATAGTCCTGAACAAACCCAGGTACACCTTAAAGAATACTATTATTAATAATAATCCTCTAGAAGGTTAGATATTAGATAGATGGAAGAGCAACTTGCTTTATGCCAAGACCAGCTAAATGAAGTGATCAGTTTGCAAATCTTTGTGCAAAAGGCCTCATAAGATTATTTTTTTAAAATTTTTTTTGGTGACATTTATTTGTGAATAATTGTGTAACTAAGCTTGAACCAGGATGGTCATGGGAACACTCAACATGATCAGTGCCTCAGGTTCAACAAATATTGTATAAATATGTTTACATACCATTGATTGGTTCAGATGTCTTCTCTACAGATATGCCCTCAGTTAATCCAAGAAAAGGGAAAGGAGAAAAAAACCACTTTCTTGTCCTTTCCTTTTTAGTCTCCAAGTGCACTTTATATTTTATAACCTTACTGTGGACAAGGCTATGCGAGTACTCCTAGCTTTCTGCAAAAGTAGCTTTAGAAAACTTGCAGAGGACTCATATGTTCTTTTACTTTTTTTAAAAGCATTGTGATTTCATACAAAGTTTATGGCAGATAGAAAAGACAATTATATACCACTCTGATGAATATTGTTCTGCTACATAAAATTCATATTTCATACATTGAGAACACAGGGATGATAAATTCATAATGATTACTGGTATTTCTGAACACTATTGTGGTTGCAGAAAGCACTTTATTATCTACTGCTTTAACGTTTGGAGACCTTCACCATTCTAGTAAAGTAAAACTAAAGTACTACAAAGTCTTCTTTTTAAACTGAAGTGCTTTCTGTTGAAATGTTCATAAATAGCAGAACTAAAAGAGATCAGCGGCAGCAAACATCGTTTATTCAAGCCTTAATATTTCCTGGTTCTTATGTCCTTCTACTGTTGGAATAATGATTACTCAAATCCATCTTAATTTGGGTGAAGCATTTCTATTTTTAGGAATTATTTCACTAGGAGTTTTTCACTGGATTCAAAGTGTTACATTATTAAATTTTCTCTGATTCTTCAAAAACATCTTCAGCAGTAGTTACATAAG
>VYZT01048772.1:0-17015 GCA_013400735.1 Pomatostomus ruficeps
ATTTTACCCTTATGCTATCAAGGTCATGTTAGGGACTGAGATGGAGGTGATGGTTTTGACTAGGATAATTTTCCTTGTAGTAGCTATGACTTGGATTTGTGCTGAAAACAGCATTAATATCCCAGGGAGGTTTTAGCTGTTGCTGAGCAGTGCTGACACAATGTTGAGGCCATTTGTGTCCCTCACACTGCCCCACCAGCGAGGAGGATGGGGGTGCACAAGGAGTTGGGAGGGCATGCAGTTAGGACAGCTGACCCCAGTGACCAGGGGGATATTCCAGACCATATGATGCTTAGTTCAGCAACAAAAACTAGGGAAAGAGGAAGGAAGTAGGGGGACTTTGAATTAACTTCCCAAGTTGCCCTAAGACATGATGCAGTCTTGTTTTCCTGAAGATAGACGAACACTGGCCTGCTGTTGGGAAGTGGTGAGTGAATTCTTTATTTTGTGGTTTTTGTGTGTGGAGATTTTTTTCCTTGCCCATTAAATTGTCTCTATTTCAACTCACAAGTTTTCTCACTTTTGTCCTTCCCATTGTCTCTCCCTCAGTCTGAACTGGAGCAGTGAGTGAGTGGCTGTGTGGAGCTTGGCTGCTTGCTGGGGTTAAATCACAACAAAGGAGTATTGCATCCAGGAAAATTAAAACCTGTGTGTGAATGGGTTTGAGAGAATAGATTTTCTGTGTTACTTGCTTTAATTTTAAAGGTCACTTGGTTGACATGCTTAAGAGTGCTGGATAGCTGTCAGGTATTTTATACCTGAATTGTTGAGATCAATCGATTACATTAATTGATATTCATTTTGGTGAACTTTTATACCAATTTGAAGTATTTCCCACTTCCAGTTATGGAAAGGCTGGTGTAACGTAGAAGTACACATCTGATGACAACATCAGAAAATAGATAAACCAGTACCTAAAATGGTAATGTATTTCATAAGCTGAAGTAAATGGAATATAGAGAATGCTGGAATTCAGAACCAGGCTTCTCTGAATCATCAAATAGGTTTACAAATTAGATACAGATTTTTGACTTCTTGCATGTCTTATTCTCTAGGTTTACACAAAGCCCTATTTTGTAAGATTAGAGTATAAGAAAGACAGAAGAATAATGAGATACACTATCTGAATTCTAAAAATATCACTGAGTGGGTTTATGGTTTCAATTAATGTGTAGAAGATCTGGGTTCATCTTATATTTATTCCATTACCTTCATATACTATATTCTGCTTTAATTACAGCATAAAATAAATAAAAAAGGGTTTAGTGGTTTTTTGTTTTCTTTTTTTTTTTTGTCCTATCTTTCTCTTAAAACACCATATATTTATATGCAAATGTAAATAAAGCAAATGCTGGAATATATATAAAATAGCAGTACTTAAAAGTGTGTATAAAAGAATTGGTGTGTACAGTGACAACATTTATATAACTATGCTTGTTATCGTGCTTTCAAAAGTTGGACATAATTGTGAATGGGAATATCCCAGATTTATTGGAGGCTCTTGCACTGCTGTAATCTGCCCATCTCCACTGTGTGGGACATGCATTATTTTACATTGTAGAAACAACAGGTTCATCAATATTGTGACTAATCTCACCCTGAATCTCAGCATAAATAAGTAAGAAAATACGGCACAGTGCAGATTCCTTCCTTTTCCTTAGTATGGATGAAAAAGTACAAGATTCACCTGAGACTGTGTATTTACATCACTGAAATACAAATGGTAATTCTCAGTGGCTTTTTGTTCACTTTCATGTTTATTAAATCATCTAATTCTTCCCAGCTCCTCCTAGACTGGCTATTGATTTAAGCGCTTTAATAAAGAGACAGCGAAAAAAGTAGATAATAATAGGTTTTAAAGCAGACCGTGTTTTGCATAAAGAAATTTCACTCTGTGGTCAGATAGATTTGTGAAATAATCATTCAAGGGAAAAATTATTTTTTTGCGCTGCAAAACCCAATGTTTTCAAGGCTTTCCATTCTCATTTAATAATCACATCAATTCTGTCTTACTCACTGTCTTACTTCCATAGAAAATATACTACAAATAACAATATAAATATTATTCAGCTATTGTATCTTTAGGTTGTCCAGAGGTGATCCACTTTTGTTAGTGCATTAATATTTTCTCAGTATTTGTGGATTGTCATTCTTCCTCTTGTCCCGTAGAATAAAACTGGCCAGACATAAACCTCTGGAATTTTGATTTCTTCTCTCTTTCTTCTGCAGTAAACATTGCTGACAGGATTGATTTTTTTTTTTTTTAATGCATTTCAAATTATTTCACCAGCTATGAATTTTATTTTTGCACTATAGCTATTTTATGTTACTGACAGGTAAATCTACCTTTTAGAAGTTAAAAAAGAAACTTTGCACAATGTGGACAAATTTATTTTCTTAATTCTAATTCTTATTAACGTTAAAGAATTTAGTTAGGAAAATATTTTAAAAAACCTTCTCACATGTTAAGAATCATTGAACACTGTCAGGACTTTTTATGAAATCACAAGAGCATTACAGCATTTATTAAATGTGTTTATTTGGCTTGTAGTGTTTTATGGAATAACTATACTGAGCTTTCCTAGTGTTAATATCTAACATACATACATATATACATATATATATATATACATATATATAAAATATCTCTGTTAAAAAAGTCTATGTGATCCTCACTTTAAAATTAGGGAGAATATTAGGGATATGGGAAGCTATTTACTTAAGGTGAGTCACCCACTGTCTGCAGCATTTTCCCTTTTTCCTGCAGATGTGTTGAAAGAAACTAGGTTTAACATTAAGAGATTAACAGACATTTTGCAGTTCAGACTTCACAAGGTATAGACAAATTTACGTAATTAATGCAACAGTGCCTCTGCTTTATGCAGCCTTTACTAAGCACATTTAAGGAGCCATCTATTTGCAATATCTTTTTTTTTCCTTTAAGAAATGATCCCTCCCAAACAGACAGAAACATGCAATATCACAGCCTCATTTGACAAAGTCTAGTAAGTAAAATGTCCTTGAAAGAATAACGTCAAGTCACAGTGTTTAGAATCTCAAAACGTTGACATGATGGGGTTTGTTTTCTTAGTGGTTATTTCCAGTTCCCTTCAATGCTGTGTCTAAGTACAGTAAAAATTATTACATTTCTAAAGCTCCTGTTTCAATTCATGTCTTATTGAAGAGTTTGAATATACTATACTGGCAAAAATGGATAAAAGTACATGTAAACTTCATCTCTGGGGGATGCCATTATTAAAGTGGCTCAGTTTTTTTGGTGTGAAGTGAAAGGGAATTGACCTGGGCTTCTCAGCATCTTCCCATAGATTACAATAACTATGAAATAATACTTTTGTATACAAGTGTCTCAGAAGAAGCTGAGATTCTTCAGTGTTTTTTAGGTGTGAGCATTTCAGATATGACTACAGATAAATTTCAGTTTATTCTTAAAAAAGAAAAAAAGTTCTATACATTTTCGTGACTGCAGAGTATCTCTTCCTGAATATTAAATAACTTGATGCCTTGCCAGCTATGCACCCATATTATTTTTTCATCCTTCAATATGTAAGCATTTTAAACAAGAAAGATGTTGCAATTTTTTTAACATGAATAGCAGTAACCAACTGGAATTGAATTGCAAGTTACAAATGTAAGCTGTATCATAGTAAGTCAAGCTTTGTTGTGTTTTGTTCTATTAAAATGTACCATCTTATTTACATTAGGTGTTTTTGTTTCCTTCTTTATAGGAAAGTTGTAGTTACTTCAATGTCCTTTAAAGTGCATCTCTAATTCTGAGTCTTGGAAAAAGATGAATATTTTTTCTTAACAT
This sequence comes from Pomatostomus ruficeps, assembly GCA_013400735.1. Lineage (NCBI taxonomy): Eukaryota > Metazoa > Chordata > Aves > Passeriformes > Timaliidae > Pomatostomus > Pomatostomus ruficeps. The sequence continues at coordinate 3,830 of VYZT01048772.1, forward strand.
GGAAGTTAGTGTGTTCTCTGAGAGACAAATTATTACATTCCTTGGTACTTTTACAGCAGCGCCTAAATAATTTCTTGCTATAACTGCTAAGTGAGAAAAAATCTTTTCCAGGATCTGCTTTTAGGCTAAGTAATAAAATGAAAATGAAGAAAAAAAAATCTGTCAAGAGTTACTATAATATATATTCTGCTGCCAATTATTATCACTGATGTGTTTTACAAAACTTTAGTGATATTTCCTTTTATATTTAACTATATAGTCAATTTGGAATTTGAAAAATTATGGAAATTTGACTTGATATGATTTTTTTGTAAACCCAAAGACACTATGGCAGTTCAACTTTAAGGGTAGATTTACTAGGGGATTTGGACAACAACATCTAAAATGTAGATCCTCAGAATCCTTGTCTGGCATGAAAGAAGCTGAGTTCCTTGGGCATGTAAATGTCTCTTAGCAAAATCCTATAGATATCTAATTTTCTGCTACAGGGTATGAACAGATAGTTGAAATTCTGACAACACTAATCTGTTTGGAAGCTCTCTCCTGTCTAAACTGCAGTGGGAGTAATAAATTATGGGTTTCTGTACCTGTCTCTGTACAGAACCTATTCCTGAAGGCATGGTAGGCAGAAAATAAAATGGTAACTTTCAGTCTTTATTGTGTAGAAGCTGCCTGTAGCATTTTAATAAATATTAAATGAAAAAAATATGATAGAAGAGGTTTATGCCAGACATGGTATATGTAGAATGCTACTGATACACAGTGATTTCACAATAATAATAGAAAACAAGACTTTATAAACTTTTCAATTATGTCTGTGTTGTCCACCTATTCTCTTTTAAAACCCTTCCAGAAAAAGTTTTAATCCAATATTTCATATAGGAGAACATAACTCAGGGCAACCATCCCCCTGAGCTGATCAGTAGGGATGGGGAGCAGAACAGATTCTGCTGTCATCCAGGAGGAGGAGGTTAGTGACCTGTTGAGCCACTTAGACACTAACAAGTCTATGGGGCCAGATGGGATATATACAAGAGTACTGAGGGAACTGGTGTAAGAGCTCATCAAGCTGCTCTCCATTGTTTATCCTCAGCCCTGATTAACTGGGAAGGTCTCAAATGACTGGAAGTTAGGCAATGTGATGTCCACCCATAAGAACAGCAGGAAGGAGTATCTGGAGAACTACAGGCCTTTCAGCCTGACCTTGGTGCTAGGGAAGGTTATGAAACAGATCATCTTGAGTGCTGTCACACGGCACCTGCAGAACAACCAGGGGATCAGGCCCAGATAGCATGGCTTTAGGAAAGGCAGGTCCTGCCTAACCAGTCTGAACTTTTATGACCAGGTGACCCACCCAGTGGATGAGGAAAAGTCTGTGGATGTTGTCCACCTGGACTTCAGCAAAGCCTTTGAATCCCACAGCATTCTCCTGGAGAAACTGGCAGCCCATGGCTTGGACAGGTGCAGTTTTTGCTGGGTTAAAAACTGTCTGGATGGCCAGGTCCAGAGAGTGGTGGTGAATGGAACTACATCCAGTTGGCAGATGGTCACTAGTATTCCTAAAGGGTCAGTCTTGGGCCCAGTTGTGTTTAATATCTTTATCGATGATCTGGATGAGGGAATTGAGTGCACCCTCACTACAGTCATAGATGACGACAGTAAGTTGGGTGGCAGTTTTGATCTGCTGGAGGGCAGGAAGGCTCTGCAGAGGGATCTGGACAGGCTGGATCAGTGGGCCAAGGCCAATTGTATGAGGTTCAATAAAGCCATGTGCCGACTCCTGCACCTGAGTTACAACAACTCCCTGCAGCACTACAGCCTGGGGGAAGAGTGGCTGGAAAGATGCTTGGTGGAAAAGAACATGGGGGAGCTGGTCAGCAGCAGCTGAACATGAGCCCACGTGTGCCCAGGTGGCCAAGAAGGCCAATGGCATCCCGGCCTGTATCAGAAATAGTGTGGCCAGCAGGACCACAGCAGTGATTGTCCCCCTGTACTCAGCACTGCTGAGGCCACACCTCGAGTGCTGTATCCAGTTCTGGGCTCCTCACTGCAAGAAAGACATTGAGGTGCTGGAGGGTGTCCAGATAAGGGCAACGGAGATGGTGAAGGGCCTAAAGAGTGTCATATGAGGAGTGACTGAGGGAGCCGGTGGAGAAAAGGAGGCTCAGGGATTCCTTTCAAATCCTTTTAAATCTGCATCCTGGTTTTTAGTTTAGCTGCATCTTGTTACATGTGTATTTCTTCCTGTACCACTGCTTCTTTACCACTGGTGGTGGTGGGTGATTGTCATGCTCTCAGGTCCAGGCTGTAAACCACAACCAAGACCACCAGTGTAGATGGGATCTCTCTGGTATCTTTCTAGAGTTCTAGAAGCATTTGGACAATGTTCTCAGGCATATGGTATGATTCTTGGAGTTGTCCTGTGCAGGGCCAGAAGATGGACTGAATGATCCTTATGAGTCCTTTCAGGTCTAGATATTCTATGATAAATCTGAATCTCATTGTTCTCTACAACTGCCTGAAAGGACGTTGTAGCCAGGTGGGGGTTGGCCTCTTCTCCCAGGCAACCAAGAACAGGACAAGAGGACATAGCCTCAAGATGTGCCAGAGGAGGTTCAGGCTGGCCATCAGGAGGAATTTCTTCATTGAAAGGGTTGTTGAACATTGAAAAGGACTGCCGGGGAGGTGGTGGAGTCACTATCCCTGGAGTTATTCAAGAAATTACTGGATAGGACACTTAGTGCTATGGTCTAGTTGAGAAGTTGGTGATCAGTCAAAGGTTGAACTCAATGTTCTTGCAGGTCTTTTCCAACTTGAATGATTATGTTATTCTGTGACTCCAGACCTGTCTGTGATAAGGTCTCTAGTAAAGACTGGTTGTAGTCTATTAGGTAAAAAACCCCCCTTGGAGTAAAATGAACAACCAAAAAAACCAATCCTTTTCTTCCTAAATGTCCTCACTAGAGAGTTGTACTTTAGTAAAGTTCTTTCTGAAACAGTTGCATAGAAACTCTTTCTTTTCCCTCAAATTTTCTTAGAGAAAATTTTCTGTCCAATGCAACCTCCTTCCATGTGTGGTTAAACATGTTGTGTACAGAATACTTTCCCCAGGAAAATACATAAGTTTTAACAATGACATTAAAAATGCTAACATGGAATTTTTCATTACTGCTAATGCTTTTTTCTTACTTTTATTTCTCTGACCCTGTGATTTCTTATTACATCCTGTAATTCTCTGTCCACTTCTGTGGCAGACAATTCCTAAACTTTCATTCTGGGCTATGAATTAAAGAAGAACTATGTACCGAACCTTGAACAGTATTTTCAATATAGAAGGATGCACAGAAAGTGGTGTGATTACACAGAGAAAAACAACAGATCAATAGGATCATGCTGTAAGGTATTTTCTTTAACTTCTCAAGTAGTTACATAATGAACTGTCTGAACAAATGGATGACGCAAAGATCATATGAGTTATACAGGATGAGGAATCAGTCTTATCCACCCTTTTCCTTTCTGATGTTTCTGAACTTCTATCACATACCCTATAAGTCATCTCTTTTCTAAGCTAAAAGTACTTGACCCCCACACTTTTCAATATGTGGGGGCTGTTTGACCATCTTTGAGCAATTTCTGTTTACCTGTGCTATATTCTTCCTTTAGGTGAGTGAGAATAACTGCATACAGTGTTCAAGGTGTAAGCAAGCCATGGATCTGTACTGTGGAATAATGAAGGGTGTTTTTGGCTTGTCGTTCTTTACTAATTAAAAAAGCAAACCAAATGCTAGAAATGGGTCTCTACTACTGAGCTGGTGGTTTTATGGAGCTGCCTGTCACCAAAATCACTCCTCCACCTCCCCCCACCCTGATTCTTTGTTCTGCTAATAAGTAATTTCAGCATCTCTTTTGAATATAAAATGTGATGCTGTGATTTTTCCATACAAGTCACTTTATATTTGTCTACCCTAAACTTCAAATGACATTTTATTACTTAATCAGTCAATCTTAAAAGTTACTCCTAAAATTCTTCATTGTCTAACTTTATCTTTTATGTGGGATGGACTCACCAGCAGACCTAACTCCTAATTTTGTTTTGCTGTTACATGTGGCTGTGTGGATTAGTGCAGATCCCAGCTCAGACCTCTACAGAGTTCTTTTAGTGGCATTTGTTTGGTGACTGTAAGGAGACTCAAAATGTGTTCCTACTCACCTGCTTCCTGCCTTTAAGTAAAATATTTAGGTATGTAAGGACTTCCACACTTCTGATGCACTATGCTCATATGCAAAGCCTGATTAATTTCCTTTTGAAATCCATGGAAATGACATAATTCAGTTTGCCATTAATCTTGTATGATTAAGAATTTTACCTGCATGACAAACTTAGGTAAATAACCTAGAGTACAACAGTCTGTAAATAAACAGTCAGAAATTGCACGGTTTCAAACAAATTAATATAAGAATCAGAAAGAATAGCACAGTGTGCTGGAGTTAGTTGGTGTGGAGACTTGTCTGGAGACTTGTCACTTCACTTCTTCTGTATTTTCTTGCAAAGTAGTGATATCAAAGGCTGCACAGGAAGTTCAGGAAGAAGAGGAAGTAATGCATGTCAGGGAAGTACTTCAGGAACAGATTTTTTTTTTATAGGATATGAAGATTCCATAAGTACTTCTGTAAAGAGTTTGCAGCAATGACTCATCTGTCATAAGTATAGAAGTGCTGAATTTTTATTCAGCTATTATATCTTGAGTACTTCGTCCCAGTGACAAACATTTTACAATTATATTATTTTGTCATTGCAAACAGGACTTGGAGAACAAAGTGATAGCATGTCTGGTTTCTGTTCTAGGCATACTGAATAACTAATGATATGTGGAAACCTGACAGCACTTGGTTTGTTTTGCTCTCTCTCACTTCAATAATGACGATTTGAAACACCACAATGTTCAACCAATATGCACCTCTTGAGTGCTGCTTTCTTTAAATACATATTCAGTTAAAACAGAAAACTGAAGATGGGAGGAGATAAAGGGGACTCTAAATCACCTATAAAACTTAAGCAATCACTTTTTGCTGAAATAAGACTGATTTCTTAACTCTCATTTGTTCCTTGGCTATATTTCAAGGAAGTGTAAAACAAACAATACAAATGAGAAAAAAACAATAAAACTCCTCTCAAGTAACTTTTAAACCTTTGTATTTTACTTTTTAATTGACTCTGGCTAAATCTTTATTATTGCACTGAAATAATCTGTTCTGCTGATTAAAATATCAGCTCTGCTTGCATTCCATTAAGCTGTCCCTCATGAGGCATGGCAGCAACATGAGAGGTGTGTGCTTTGAATTACAGCTTGGAATGACCTACACCACTGCTTTTTGATTCCTCTATCTTGGGTAACTTAAATGGATAAATTGTTACAGAATACATAGGTGAACTGCTCTGTTGCTTTTGTCACCAAGTGTTGAGTCCTACAGAGGTCAACAATTTTTATAGTACATGTCCTGGGGAGAATTTACACATATTAAAAGGTCAACTCATAGGATGAGTACTGGTTAAAATTAAGACTCTAGGAAAAATTTTGAAAGGAAAAAGAAAAATTACATGCTCCACTGAAGTATTAATTACTAAGGGAAAAATAAGCACTTATACTAACAAAATAGATATTCATAGTATTCTTCCATTTTGGATGATATATCATATGTAGCTACGATGTAGAGTATCTTTAAACACACATAATTATCTGATACCTACGAAACTTATTTAAATTTGAAGATTCTTAGATGTCTAGGACTTGAAGTTCTGTAAGTGAAATTTGTTTCAAAGCCTTGCCTACAAAACAAGTAAAGAAGAAATCAAATCTGGATTTCAGAGTTTGGTCCAGAAGAAATCCAAATAACACTTTAGTTACATGAGGATCTTTTCATGGAATGAATGTTCTAGCAAGAGCTTTGGTAGTCAGGGGTCTGTGCTAGGCTGACCTTGGCAGGGTTTATTAACGTAGGTGTGACTCTATGCTGATTCAGTGACACTGCTCTGAAGAGTATCTGTGCTAGGTTCTTTTCACTGTGATTCAGAGCTGTGCTGCACTACTTTGTGCACAGACCTTCTCTTCAGTTGTCCTTGTGCTGCACAGCGTTTTCTATTATGATAGAATCCCTTACAATCTAAACCACCTTTGAAGACAGTGGGCAAAACTCAGAAATTGGTCCCCTGTTTTTTACTGGCTATTTATTCTCCCAATGAAAAGAAGATTATCACCTCTTTCAGACAAGATAGCTTTTTCCCACTGTACTAGCAGCCTTTTTCAGAAACTTTTGTAGTGACTGAGAAGGAAACAGCAGTTTCACAAAAGGACATATTTTCTTATTTCATTTCCTGCTGCACATAAGCTATATTTTCTTCCCAGACCACCAATTTTACTGTTGTACTGAAAAATGTAAATTTTTTTTGCATTTCCCAGCTCTTTTGAACTTCTACTTGCATTGGGGGGTAGGGGGGGGTGATGGAGGGGGAGGTTAGTTTGGTTTTTTTATATAAAATTTAGAAAGAAATGGAATAGAATCCTGGAATGGAATATCAAGTAACAGATGATGAAAACAATTCCAAAAGATCATTCTCTCTAATTTTAAGGTAATCTTCATCCACTTTTCCCAGCAGGATATCATACCTTTAGTATTTGTACCAGTTATAGGTATAAATCTCTTCTGTATTTTCTGAAAGATAGAAATAGCCTCTCCACTTTGTAAGAGATTTTTTTCTCTTATTTTCTTACCTTACCTTTCTCTCTAATTCCACCCAAATCAGGAGGTCACATTAAATACTAAACTTTAGAGGTAAATCATTCCACATTAAGCCGAGCTTCAAAAAAACCCAAATCTGTGTAATTAGCAATTTTGCTTTTGTATCCTCAGAATACATCTTCAGAGTAGAAAAATATTTGTCTTCTCTTATTTTAAAATCATGTCCTTAGTGAGGGAAAAATTAGAAAAAGTCAGGGTAGACATGTAGGATGTGTCTGTGACAATGAGTTGGGCCATGTTTTGATTGCTTCATTTGCTAGCCCTGCCTGCATTGTCTGCTGAACAAAGTCCTTTTATTATCCCACTGTTTGCCACATGAATTAAAAAAGACCATGCAAAGTTTTCAGCTTGGAACCATTGGAAACATAATTGGAAGACAAGGGAACAGCTTTCTTTTCCATAATATGAAAATTAGGGAAAGGCAAGCGTTCCTCTGTTCAAAGGCAGGCTCAGTTATGGGATCTCACAGTGTATTTGTCTTTTCCCAAGGATGTAACAGGAAATCTGGCTTTTTTTGGCCTTTCTAGCTGACTAAAAAGGTCAGGCTGCATGGTTATGATAGGAAGCATCACCACAAGGGTCTAAGTGGTCAAGGAGATGTCAGTTCTACCTTGCTGTCCTGAAAAACAATTATCAAATGAAATCTTTAATTTCAGATAGGATTTTTTGTTATTCATTTAACAGATTTTTTTTTAAAAGCTAACAGACATTTGAGTACCTTTTTGCCACCACTAATGGTCTATCCTATAATTCTCATCAGGTCCACCTATGATTAGAAAGGAATTGTTCAGACACTTAAAATGAGATTTCCTTCACGCTACAAGGAACTTTAAGATATTGAAAACCTATAAAAATGAAGACTACATAAGCTCTTTGGGCAGTCTGTAGAGACACTAAAGTTAAATAATTTATGGAGATGCAGAAAAATCTGTTGCAAAACCAGGAAGGATTTGGGTTAAATATGTCTTGAATAAAAAATTCTTTCTGGCAATGAAAATCTTATATTGTCATTTAAATCAATCTTAAGGCCTATATTTTCCCCTCTACAAAACCTTCCTAGGGTAATATTTTTTTTTTTTTATGCAGAGAGGTTTTAAGAGTATTCCTTATACTTTACATTTCTCTCTTTGAAATAATTTTAATTTCAACTCAATGTATAAATTTCCGAGCAAGTTCTGATTATGACTCAGCACAGCATATGTTGTTTGGCAAGTAAAATACCTGTAATGGAAATGGTCCACAGTATTTCAGTATCTCTTTAAGTTGTCATTCATGTAGTGGCTCTTTACGTTGAGTATTAACCCAGTGTACTTAAGGCACTTGCTTGAAAGATCAAGCTGCAGTTATACTTCCTACTAATTCCTTCGGAAAAAAAAAGGATAAGATAGTCTGCATCAGGCTTGTAACAATGTGTGACAAGCCAAGCATTAAAGTGCATTTAAGGAAAAAAACCAATCTAAATAAAGCTTCCTTCTCCGTTCTTAGTGTAATAAAACAAGTTATCTTAATTCTAAGGAATTGAAATGGTCAAGTTAAAATTTTGACTGATTCAGCTCTTTATAATTGCTAAATATAAGACTGCAATCTAGTGAGACCCATGTAAGCAATAACAATTTTTTTATAAAATATTTTGACTTAAAATGTTATTTCTCATGCTGTTCATATATTATAACAAGACCTGCAGAGATACTTTTGACAAGTGTTTTCCAAAGCAGGTCACAAGAACACCAAGTAAGATCAGTCTTTGCGATCAGCTTAAAATCCATTTCTCTGTAGCTTTTCCTGAATGGGAAATGTCTCTTAAATCGATTTACACCTTTTTGGTTATGTCCATTTAGGAAAAAAATCTCCAATTAAAGTCTAAAATCTTCCTGTTTTTTTCTTGGCACACCTAAGAGTGCACTTATAAACCTTGTTGCATTTGATTATATGGTTAAAATGATGTTTATGATCCATTAAAATAGTTTTAGAGGGGCATGGTGCAAACATTACTCAATCTTTCTTTGAAAAGTGGTTGCTGATTGTGCAGGATGCAGCTTCCTGCTTCTGTAGGATTAACCACAAACGACACTTTACTTGTGCTCAGGGCTTAGAAGGTAGGCTGGGAAAGATCAGCATCTTATCCATTAAGCCATCAAGGTGGTTCTTCTCAAACAGCAGATGTGAAGTTTAAATTTGAACCACAAATGTGAAGTTCAGCAGTCCCTGGTGCAGTGCATATTGGTATTCAGTGCTCTAAGCATCAGTACACAATGACAGACTATCAAGTATGTTGAATCATATCATTGAAAGCCAGGAGACAGAGCAATTTTCAGCTAAGTCCAATTGATGTTTCTAAATGGAAAGCTCAGTTTGAGACCTACTTAACTGAACAGACAATGCCTGCATGAGGTTAGATTTTTATATGAGCCTGTTTAATTATATGCTAATCAATTTGATTTCTCATTTAAACTCAAACTGGGAGACTTCCTTGTAATAACCAACTCACACTGAAGCAACAAAGCAGCTTTATATTTACCACATCAGCAGGGTTTAATTGCACATTTGGACAATGAAAATTAAGATGGATTCATTTTCATTGTCCTTGTAATGTAGCAGTATACAATGAACTTTTAGTTTGAGCTGACACATTTATGGTGGAGGTATTAAACTATAACATCCAAATATTTGCTAACACATTGCCAAGCTATTTTGTTCATATTATTTTCTAAATTATGCACATTGGCTGTGTGCTGTTATATTTTCCACCACTTAAAAATACTGACACTAATTGTATTGCTTTGGTATGGCATAGGTCAAAAGAATAAAATTAGGATAAGGCCTCTTTCTATACAAAAGAAACATAGTCCAAATTACATATGAGGAGCACAGACACATTTCCCAGTGCAAGTTGCCAAAGAAGCTATGGAAGCAGGCTATATTGCTAAACCTGTGTGCAAATGCCAGGTAAAAATCAAATTCATTTATTGGCACTGCAGGGAAAAAATTGGAGAGGTGGTAGTATCTCTTTTTCTGCTCCCACAGAGATACAATCATGATGATTTAAAGCACACTTGAATCATTGCAGTTAAAAGTTTTATTTCTTAATCATGGCTTTTAATTATGCAAACCTTTAAGTAGTCGCTACATTCATGCCTGTGAATATACCTGAGGGCTTTACTGAGTCCAGTACAAGACAAAGCCAATATCTAAATATTTGTGTGAGTTACTCTTTTAACATGCACAAGTGAATATCTTCATGAAATATGTCTGATTTATTTGATTTACTTTTGAATCCTTTGACACATATTGAAAATGTATTTGTATGAAACCTTTATCCCAGCAGAAAATATAGCAAAATGTAATACTGGATAAATCAGGTTTCTGAAAAGACAAAATTAAATTTGTTTTGATTCTTATAGCTAGGTTTTTTAATTGAATGTTAATTGTTAATATAATAAGATATAAAAAAGAATATTGCATTTGTTGCTCTGAAATCTATTAAAACCTTGGAATTTTTGGATACATAAAAATTATTTGTCACTTCTAGTATAAACAATTCCATAGAGCATTTGTGGGATACTGTGCAGTTCTTTGTTGCATTCTTGAGATGCCTTGATGACTGGCATGCCAAAGCCATTCCTGTACAATCACTGCTCAGCATGGCAAGACAGAAATAGTTTTATTTATAGTAGTATTTCTACAAGGTAGACATTTAGAAAACACTGAAAACAGTTGGTCTTTGATCTATGACAATCACACTGTGAGAAAAAGAAAGGTCTTGTAAGTAAATTTTGACTGTGAGGAAATGTTTCATATTGTTCTGGGGTTGAATGTTGTTTTTAGTGTGATCCTGTTTGCACTCACATTGTGACTGAACTGGTAATATGTAGACATCAAAACTCACTGTTTTTCAGCTGGAACATAGTAAAACCCCCACTTCATTCACCATTTTTGTGGAAGGCCACATAAAATAATTTCATCTCCTCTCAGATATTTGGCAACTCAAGCAGTTTTAATTTATAACTAACTTATTCCTGTAATTTCTTGAGAGGAGTCCATTAATTTTTCTGAGGATTATTTGTTGTGATATTCCAGTCTAACGCTTTTCGGGGACCGCAAAACTGCCCGGTGTTCTGCGGGACAATTTTTATTCAGCACCCTGGGTCAGATAGACAGCTGCAAAAGAGCGGTATTTCTTTGTCTATCTATTTACCTAGGTATTGACTCCGCAGTGGAGGCAGAGCAGTCATTATTAATAAAGCAGGTAGAAGCAAAGAAGAGAGAACGGACTCACTGGTAGCATCACCCAGGTTTTATTGTCTCTTCAGGATACGAGCTATCAGAAAGACCTCGAGGGGGTGGTTACAGAGAGTTTTAAGGGGAAAGGAAAGGGGTGGTCAGAAGGATAGGGTTCAGGGTCTTCATCAAATCACAGATTGATGTGGGATGACAGTTTTCCAATTAGTTCTGGGCAAAGGCGGGACATATTTGCATTAACCTATTAACCTAACAGAACAGCAGAAGTTTCTAGTAACTCTTGAATAGTAAAACAATGTGATGAATATTAAAATAATAGAGGTGGAACAAAATCTTTGATTGACAGGGTTAAAATGTGGCAGCTAGGGGATTTCCCCTAAGCTCATTGCCACACCAGTCCTTTCTTCTCGGAGCAGTGGCCTTCTTTGCTGCTGCTGCATGAATTGAAGCACGTGGTGCTTCAATCTCTCCACTTCTTTTCAAAATAGTGTATGCTAGAAAACTGGCATTATCAGACTGCCATAACCAATGCTTCTATCATGAAGAAGAAAAAGTTAACAATAAGAATTGAATCTGTGTAATTTCAAACTGGGTTGTGAGTGAACATAACAAAGCATCTTTTCCAGTTGATGAGCTTGTGGAAGTCATATGTTGTGCCAGCATGATGAATTTCAGCTAGTAAAAGCAGTCTGAGGCTGTCTGAATGTAACTTATAATTTAAAACTGGTGACTGTATGTGATATGAAATATTTATGCAGACTTTTAATTATGGACAAATAATGTTTGGTGAAATTCAGGAGTGTTTTGGGGTTTTTTGCTTTCTCTTTCCCAAATCTTAAATGATTCAGCTGAAGTATAAAACAATTTCCACCACACTAGAAAAGATTTTGAGTTACTCACTCTGTCAAGTGAAAAATATTCAGTAGCTGGGCAACAAAACCTCCAGTTATCTCTGTCTTTCCCTGAACTATCAGCCACACTGAAGTAAATGGCAAGCTAGATAACATGCATACCTAGGTTTTCCCTCCAAATCAAAATTGAACAGAAACACGGATAATTTTTAAACTGTTGACCCACCTTTTCTTCATAAACTGATTGAAGAGATGTTCAGGAAGTATGAAATAACTGCATGTTTCAGAAAAGGCAAGCTTAACAGAAATTTGTTGGAAATCTTGAATGAAAAATGCAGAAATTTTAATAGTACTATCCAAGTGGTGCATTAGACAAATCATATATGCACTACAATGACTATGAAAGTGGCAGGAAAAACTTAGATCTAAATTTTCTGTCATTTGATGTTCCAAGAAAACAAATAGGCAATAAATTTTCTAAGGAGAAAATTTATTTCTACTTTGAAGGCTACTTCATTTTTACAGTTTCATACCCTCAAGTTCAGATTTAATAGGAAGTCAGATATATACATATGAATATTAGCATGTAATAATTAGAATACAGTAATCTTAGCAAGTATTCTTCAACCAAGATACATTTACTCTTGTCATTTGTCCACAATTTACTTTACATTTACATACCAATGTTTCTTGCTGCTGATTTGTCTTAGCTATTGCCACTTCCTTTGCTCATGCTTCTCTTATCATTACTTGGTACAATTTATATTGACTTGTTATGTCAAATATATTTGATGGTTGCTGTTGGCATCTCTGTATGCGGGGGAAAAAAAATTACAGCTTGTATGTGGATGCTTTAGCTACCTTACAAGGGAGTCCACCAGCTGAGATTTGTACTAGCCCACATGGCTGCTGCCATTAGGATTTTCCCTTTTGTGGATGTAAGCAAGCTCTCCACCAATTCCAAAAGGAAAACTATGCCACTGTACTAAGGTGGCAGTGAGCTGGTGCTGCTGCAGCACAGCGCCACACAGAAATGACTAAGGACCCTTCTGGTTTGGCATTCAGCTACCTGAGACAACGGACAGAGCTTTCATGCGCTTTCAGAAGCAAAGTGAGGATGGAATCACTGTAAGACTCAGCTGTTGAAAATTTCATCTCATTGTCTCCATTTTAGTACTTTTTAAGGTGTAGCACATTAACGACGCTGCAAATTTTAATGAGTTGCGCAAACCTGCCAAGACAATAATTCTTTATTTCAACTGGACAGATTTTATCAGTCAGTGTCCTGGGGTGATTTT
>VYZT01048773.1:1651-26449 GCA_013400735.1 Pomatostomus ruficeps
TGTGTTGTTACATTTAGCATACTGGAGGTTTGATCTTTTTTACCCCACTCGATGCAACTAATATATTTTTATAAATACCTTCCTGATTCTAACTTCTCTTGTCCTGCTTTATAGCTCTACTGTTTTAGACATGTCTTTTAAATATGTATTTAATCTAAGCGTATGATATGATATTTTGAAATAGACACATGCAAAAATTTATTTTCTTTTTACAGGCTGTTTCCTTTTTAATTAGTGCCCTTTTTTAAGTTAAAAAGAATGGCTAAGATTCTTTGGCTCTTGTTACTCCATCAAAGATACTTATTCTAATATCAACATGGCTGGTGCTACAATACTCTCCTTGACAGCAACATGAAATATACCTCATGCACTGCTAAGAATTGTCAGAAAATTACTTCATTTCCCAAAAAAGTGCTCCAAAACCCAGTCATTTATGGGATAGAAATACATGGTCTTAATTTTGACCTATTTATGCTACAAAGATAAAATTAAAAACAGGTTTTCCTCACATAATGTTTCTGATCTGCTACAGAAAGTCAAAGCCATTGCAATCACCCTGGTCAGGAAAATGGCAATATTGTGTTTAATATTATCAATTAAATTTATGTTGTGAATAAGATTATTCTCCTGTTTAGATTGCACATTTCAGTCCATGAGCATGTTGATATAATTGCTGAGTTGCTGATACTGTTTTGTCAATCTGTCTTTACAGTAAACTTCTGTCAACATATGGCATCACTTGCATGTCCTATTTTGTCTTTCCCATATGTTTTGAACTTGGTGTTACCCACAGACTGTTTTGCTTCTGTTATGTTTTCCTGCCTTGGTGTAAGTTCCATTTCCTCTTACATGGAAGAGGAAACCAGGGATCTATATAAGTTCACTTTCCAGCTACAGGATATGCTATATATTGGTACTACCTCCCCATCAGGAATTCTCTATCAATGCAGCTTCCACTGATCTATCCTCATTTGAAAGTTGTCAGCTACTCTATGATTCCTTTTAATAATATTTCAGAGAAATACAGTTTCTAGTTCACCCACCTGAAAGACAGTCAAGGTAGATGCCCTCAGTGGAGCAAATTTTAGAAAAATGAAAGTCTTACCTTAAAATATTTGCTTAGGATAGGAGAAACCCAAAGGACACTGATGTCAACCATTGAGATAAAGGGAGTCAAATTGAGGATAATAGTCAAACCCAGATGCTAAAAAGCTGCTTATCTCAGGATCCAGCAATAGCTCAACTGAAAATGTGAATTCCAGTGAATTCCCGAACTTTGAACTCCTTTCAGGTTTTACAGTGTAGGTAGTTTACACACAATGGGTTCAGAAGTCACACAAATGCTGACAGTGGTGAGCACACAAAGACTGACAATTCCGCATTTTTCACCTTCACTTCCTGACTTGGCACATGTTCTCCCCTCCTTTACTCATAATGATGACCAAGTCCAGAAGGAAAGAATTAAGATTTCTGCTACATAAGAAGGAAAGATGATGAGAGGATGGTGCAACACAACTTGCAGGGTAAAAGGAAAAGCAGCTTCCATTGCTCATGCTGGGAAGGGATGCGTAAAATACAGTGAAGGTACTCTCTTGTCCTTCCTGAAAACCTTCCTGACCCACAAACTGAGGCCTGAAGGTTAAACATAGCAATTCACATACATTTATTACTGTAGTTTATAAGAATCATACAGTTCTGCCCTTAGCAGTATCTTCCAAATACTAGAATGCATCAAAGGAGGATGACTATCCTTTGCTTTCACACTACTTTTTCTCATGCATGAGCAGAAAAATAGAACAATGAGAAAAAAATCCAGAAATGAATGCAGAAAATGCTACTGTTAAAAAAAAATCTTTCTTAATAGTGCTAATAAACCTATTTTCTGTAATTAAAACCTCAAATGTATTCCTGAAAGATAAATCACAGAATAAACTAGGTGGGAAAACACCTTTGAGACCATCGAGTCCAACCTGATAATACATGATACACTCTTAAAAATCCCACAATAATAAATACACTTCTTAATCAATAAACAGTGCATTTTGACATGGAAGATTCAATACAAAAATAAAGGAAACTAAATGGACTGGAAGAATAAGTGAGTAACACTATAGTTATATCTGACCCTAATGTTAAGAGGAAGTTTACCTGCCTGTGTTTGTATGGGCAAGTCTTTAAACAACTAGCATGAGTTCTGCACTACCTGTCTTGAGACAGGTCAAGAAAAGAAAATATTAATGTGCAAGGGATGCTGAGAGCCATCTTGTTCCTATGGAAAGGCTTGGAGAATCAGCCTTCTTTGTCTCCTTGTAGTTTAATAAATATCCTGTACTTATGAAAAATAGGAACAGTGTGCATTTAGTCTACTGTATAAAGGGCTTTTTCACTAAGAAGGACAAAATAAAATTAAACACACAGGGATGTCTTGAGGATTTAATAAGTTTTCCAACTCTAATTTATAAAATGATAATTTGAAAATAATTATAAAATTATTTAATGCTGCATCCTCTCTTTTTCTGATCATTCAATCCTTCCAAATATCAAAGGGCTTTTCTTCAGGTGAAAGTGGAAGGTTTCCCTTGTGGTTGTCATTCCTTGCAAGTAATAAAGGTTTACAAAGCAATGCATGTATTATTTGACACTTCAAGGAGAGAAATGAAGAGAAGGTGGCTGTCAAATTTACAGAACTTTCACTATAATCTATCAGAGGTAGTTTTTGTTCACTAGTATTTTAGTTCTTTCATTCAGTGACAGCTAAATGATTTCCTTATTCAGAAGAGACAAGCACATTACACCATATTAAGATAAAGCCTTTCCATTCAGTCCTTATTATAGTTATTTACTGCAAAAGTTTGGCATTGAATTCTTAAGATCATTAGCAAGTAACTTGATGACCAAAATTCTAAATAAAACATCAAATTACAGAATTTTGTAAAATTTCAGATACACAAAATCCAATACCAAACAAGGATGTGATAGCTACAGACTACAGTATACAAACTGTGTTATCTTATGTGATCTATCCCAGACAACCAATTTTATGGTTTTACTGAAAAATGTAATTACATCAGGCAAGACAAAAGTCAGTTGAAATCAGAAGTTAAACATCACAATTAAAACCACATATTTAGTCAGGCCAAGATTTAGCAACATCTTGCTCTGTTTCTATCTACCCAAGTCAGTCAATAACACTTAAGGAAATTACCAAGGTTACAAAAACCCTGTGTGGTGAACTAGAATGCCATGTACTGCACAATTTGAAATCTTCTCCTTAGAAAAATGTCATTGGTTTTATAAAAGGGAATAATTCCTCATTTGAAATATAAAATGTTTTATCGACTTGTACAGAGGAAGTGAACTGTTTTGGATCACGTGGTAGCTCTATAGGACTATATAACTAAAATGTATATTTTTACTTAGATTTGCATGTAGGGCACCAAAGATGTTATTCTAACTGAAGAAGACATCGGGAATATGCTCTAATATTTATAGATTATTTTTTCTTAATTCCCTGCTATAGTCTTTCCATTAACAACCACAAGTGGTAAATTATTTGAAATTTCTAGCAAAGATGAAACATACTATGGTCTTTAGAGATATATTTCTGTTTTGCATTAAAAATTTGAAGACAGGCAAATAATTTGACATTTCAGACATTAAATGAAATTCAAATTTTTACTCTTGATATCATATTTTTACACCACAAGCTGTTATGCCTGCAAAAGCAATACATCCAGACCTGCTAGAAAGTGCCAGACAGAAAATGACATGTGAGTCTGTTGTTCATTTCCAGGACTGCTCTACAGAAGTATTCCTGTATTCTCAATTGTACATTAAACTTTCTACTGTCCTCCAGAGAAAAACTCTTTCACTTAGATTTACAATAGCATTGGCAAGTCCAGAAAATTACAGCACTTGAGAGACAACTACAGAAAATATGTGTTTTTAAGACATTGTCTTTGTTCCTTAAGAGAAACTGTTTTTCAAAGTGCATTACACTGGACTAGGAAGATGTCCACAATACCTTTGGAAGTTCTAAGCTTATCAGGAATTATTCTGTTCAATGGCTGTAACTTAAATCGTTCTTCCCCAATTGCTTGCAAACATCTGATAGCCTCTGTTTGCTTACTCTACATTTTACTTATTCATAAGAGACTCTTCCTTTACAATCCCTTTATAACGATTTCTAAACACAACAAAGGTTACATTTTGGCTTAAACTGACATTATTACTCTTTTGTTTATTCAAAATATCAAGATAGGCATAATCCGCCTGGGGGTATTCTCTGACAATGACAAAATTCTTCCTGTTTGCATATAAAAATTAATAGGAATCGCATAATATTTGAAGATTCCTGTGTGCTTCTCATCACTCTTCTACTCTGTACTCAAGCTCTTGGAAGAATGGACAGCAGGGATATATTGTGGATGTAAAGCTAAAATAATGCAGTTAGCAATACTTAAAAATATCAGGAGATCTTGGGGCAGAAAATTAAGATGAAGCCATGTTTGGTGTTATCTTGTTTCTTTTACCAGAAGAACTTTTTGCCTTCTGAACATGAATCAGTAACATCTGGTCCTGATGACAGAAAAATCATTATTATCCATTTTATTGATTTGTCCCAAAATATCTTCTACTGATTTTTTTCCACTTAGGACATTTCTTCAGAGCCATCCTCCAGAATGAAAGAGCACATAGAGAAATGCCCCAGACCTCCTCAGTGGGGAACATTGATGTTAACTCCTTTAGTATTTTCTTTTTTTCTTCTAGTATCTCTGTTCAGGCACACAAAATATAAATCTTCAGTGTATATCTAGTACTCAAATGTACAGTATTAATATTCAAAAACAAATATAAGTCAATTAAAAAAACCCCCCTAACCCACAGATGAAATGAATGACTGTTTGACTGCACGAACACGTCTCAATATACTCTTGTAAAGTATCAGGTTAGATACATGCAGCATCAATCACCAAAAATAATATTCACAGTATTTGATAATTTTTAACACCAATGGTAAATGATTGTTAGAAGTTATCCAACTCTGCACATCTTCTGCTGAGGTGAAGATATTCAAGCCTAACTTCTCTGGGCATTTTGATAAAATGCATGGAGAAAAAACCAAATAAAGTCACTATCAAGACAGTGATTCAGGTGTGTCTAGGTACATACAAAGTCATTCAGGAAGTACCACAAAGCAGAGTTTCTGTCTTCACAGTCTGAACACATATTTATCACCTAAGAAAGTTGACTTTTGATACCTCAGAGTGTCTCAACACAGGAATTCTTGGATGTTACAAACAGTCACAAGACATGAGGGACTGGTCCTCACTCCCTCTGATCATGAAGCAGGTCGGACATGGTACTTGAACATATATAGGACATTTTTATGACACAGCAATAATACTCAGAAACAAATTCAGGATTTGTGTTGGGAAGTGAGTGTTTCATCTGGGAGGAGTTCTGAGAAAGAGCAAACTCAAAGCTCATCACTTAAATCAGAGCAAAGATGGAACTAAAATTAGTAGCAAAGTACAAAGGGAATAAAAGGAGACTAGGGCACAGGGCCTGTATATGTTTGCTGTTGCTTTCAATTGTGTCTTAAAAATCCTTTAAAACCAGCAAAGAAACAGTGAAAGCTTAAATAGTAATTTGTACTATAACCAGAAGTAGTGATGAGGCCTAGTTCTGTACAGATTTATATCTTTGGTCAAGTACCCACATCAATGCAGTAATCTTTTTACTTCTGCTCTATCCACATGCTTTATAAAAATTTCCTGAGCCATATACAACACACATCAGTACGAGCTAGCTTGAATTGTGTGTTCTGACCCAGTAGATATTATTCACATGACAACAGAATGTACCAGGACAGAGTTTTCCTCTAATGAGGGCATTATCTCACAAGAAATTTTCAGTAAACTTGAAAAAACTTCATCACCTTGAAAACCTCTATGCCTTTATTTTAACATACTCAAATTTGACTGGGAAGTCAAAAAAGATAGCAGGGGGAGTGGGATGGGTAGCAACTTTGAGGTGAACAACAGTAAGTTGAATTCTATCAGTTTAATTTTAAAAAAACCAAAATGCAACCAGAATGAAATATCAATAGCAACAATTTGTAGAGTAATATTTTACATAGCTTTTACAAACAGATTATATTTTAAAATAATAAAAAAAATTCCTTCACGAGTAAAACATTTGATAAATAGGAGTACTTATTTAACATACTATTTATTTGGAAATAACATCTAAGAACCTTAGTCATCACATTCAAGCTTTCATTATATCAGCAGAACTACTCTTAACCTGAGTGATTAAACAGAATTCTGGCTACTTTAGAGTGGTTTTTCTATCTCTGGGTGTTGTGGACATTAAGAAAAGTTTATTTGAGTATCTGACAAAATGGATACATCCTATGCTCTTTGTATCGCCATTTGAATTGTTCTCAATTAGGTTTTTTTGCTCTGTATTGTTACTTTATATCTTGGATGCTCTCAATTTTAATTCCTCCTTTATCATCAATGTACAGTATCATAAGAAAAGAAAGAAACACAAAATTTTACTTTCACACACACTGAAGTTAACCTTTGCCAACAGGATCTGGTAGCTAGTTGGTTTGAATTGCAGTGAAAATTAGATTTCTGCATGCAAAATTTAATTTCTTAAGGGCCCTTAAATGTAAATAAGAATTGTTTTGTAGCCTTCAATTTTTCTTCACTGGAGACAACACCAGAAATCTCAAAACACTTGTAGGCATAATTTTAAAAATTTTGTTGTCAATTGTCATGCTTTTTCTGGTTATTTGTATACTTAGAAGTGTGACACAGAGACCAGAATTGCAAAGCTAACTCAACAAAAGGAATGGGAATATAATCTTCATTGGGATTGTTGAAAACACATCAAAAGACTTGAAATTCCTTATAAATGTGAAAAAAATTAAAGCAATCCCTCTGAAGGAGGCAAATAATGAAAGAATCTCTGATGTCATAATCTTATGTGTATGTTTACCAGAAAAAGAATAATTTTAGATACTTTTTCAAAAAGCAATTACTTATTTTTCTGTTCAAAAATACTTTAAAAAGAAAAATTTTTTCTATGTGTGTGATAGAAGAGCTTTCCTATTATACAAAAATTATTACCAGCAGCAAGGCCAAAATGCATCTAGTAGAAAGAGTGTTCCTAAAGCAAGTCCTGCTTTGAGAGAGCTTTTAGCAAAAGCCCTTCAACATTATCCTCAGTGTTGTTTGCAGGAAAAGTATTTCATGTCGCCAGAGCCGGGGAGAGGTAGCTGCCGTGAGAGCAGAAAAACCCAGCTCTATTTAAGTACATAAAGACATACACATTGGCATAACTTCTCCCTCTTTTTCCTTGTCCCGCTGCTGCTTTCATGAAAGTGCTACTTTGTGGTAAAATACTATTACCTCTTGAGAGGTATACTTCCAGTTCATATAGTAGACTTCAACACAATTAGAAAATAACTCCCATTTGTGGTGCTTTCCTGTGTTGATTGTGGACTTTGAAAAGCAGCTTATTTAGCCTTGATAAATGATTTCACATAGTAAATGGAGTTAAATTGCTATTCTGTGAAGCTTCTTTTTTTTTTTTTTTTTTTTTGTTGAATAGTGAAATAAAAGGACACAAAAGAAAGAAGGAATAGAACTAGATGTAGAGGCTGGAGATGAAAATTAATCAAGTCTTCCCTCCCTAATTGAAGTGATTGATCACATACGCACCGTAAAAAAATAAGATAGAATAATTTGACCTCGCATCTGGAAATTAACAACTGGATCGTTTTTGAAAAGTCACATGTAGCTAAACTAAGGATTCACAACTCACTTTTCAGTAGCAAGGGAAGCAAAATGCTTTCCTATGTAGATTGTGTCTCATCACATACTTTAAACCTCTGCCCTTTTCTGATGAATTTTAAATGTCAATGACTACAAAATGATGTGCTCCCGTTGCTTTGCAGTCCTGGTCATAACAACTTTATTACTCATTTTTACTTACACAGGGGAAAACCCAATTAATTTAAATGGGTATTAGACACATAAGGAAATAATCAAAAGACTCATACTGCAGAAGCCTTTTTTGGTGATGTTGACTCCAACTGTTTAGGCAGCAACCATCTCTAAGTTTCTTTCCAAGCAACCGTGACAAAGCAAAAATGCAATGCCAGAAACACAGAAGAACATGGAAAAATGTACAAATACTGGTTTTGATCAGTATAGCACTTCTTTGAATAAAACCTATACGAAAGACATAGCTGATCTTTCAGTTAGCTGTAAGAACAAATGAAGCATCAACAAAATCCAAATTACTTGTTAAGTGTGTATGCATTCCAAGATAAACTAAAAGGAAAGTCTCTTATTTGACATAACATATATACTTCTTGTATTTCAAAGTACAATTTTTCATACAAAGTACTTAATCCAAAATGGAAATCAGAAGATACTACTAAAATCCTTAACTTTAGTTGAAAGTTGATTTTCTGATGTAAACCAAATAGTATAACCTGAAATATAGAGTTTATTTTTGGCATATTTCTTCATTTTAAACATTCTAATTTGAGTAATTGGAAAACAATTCCTATTTGGATCAAACAACAAGCACATTACCTTCTCCAGAAAGTATGTCTGCAGTTTCTGAAGTTATTCTCCAGGCATACACAGGAAAAGACATACATAGAGCACAAGAATAACTTGTCTTTTTGAACTTTAATTAGACATTGTTTGTTCCTCAGATTTAGACAGTAGTGCCTGACCCATCAATCAGTTTTTGTAGACTGAGATAGTATCAGAGAACCAAGAGCTGCAAATTAGGTGTTGTGGTTTTAGTAGAGGGGAGGAGGCCATAAAGATGGCTCCTGTGAGAAGTTTCTAGAGTTCTTCACCATTTCCAGCAGAGCCAATCTCTGATGGCTCTGAAGATGATGGACATGTCACTGGCCATGTTTGGGCCAATTAGAAAGGTTAGTTACGCCTCTGTGATGACATATTTAAGGAAAAATCAAAACAAAATGTACACGCAGCTGCTTTTAGTTAGAGAAAGAGAAAGATGTGAGAACATGTGAGAAAAAACAACATAGAGGCACCAAAGTCAGTAGAGAAAGAGAGAGAAGAAGTGCCCCAGGCTCTAGAGTTGCAATTCCTCTGCAGGCCGTGGTGAGCCCATGGTGAGGTGGGGTGTCCCCACTGCAGTCCATGGGGTCCATGAGGGATGCAGAGCCACCNGAGAAGATCTTGAAAATAGACTAACCTGAACCCTCACACCCTGCCCCTCTTGCACTGTTAGTAAGAGAGAGAGAGAGGAGTGAAAAGTAAAAAGAAAAGTGTCTTTTAAAAGTTTAGTTTATTTCTCATATCCTCCTTCTAACTCAGGTAGTAATAAATATCACTTTTTGCAAGCTGAGCCTAGTTTGTCCGCAGAACGTTTTCTCCCAGTTCCTTATTTCAACTCATAGAACTCTGAGTTAATTCCCTCAGTTTTTTTCCCCTCTCCTTCCCTCATCTGCCCAGCTGTGGCAGAAGAAAGAACAAGTAAGTAGCTACCGTGAGTACCTAGCACTTAACCAAAATCAAAACCACAACATTAGGCTTTCTTAAACTCAGATTCTGGAAAAGTATGCAAGTTTCTAATGGCAAAATAAAGATAAATTACACTATACCTTAGTGTCTGCAGGTTCACCTAGTCCAGGTTTGCAGTTGATTTGGACTGTTTTCCACCATCTGGACAACTAAACTCTGCCTAGGAGAGATTTTGATTCCCTATCTGGCAGTGGAAGAACAATGTCATACACATTTCTGGAAGTTAATCACTTTTCAGAAAAGCTTTAGTTCAACATAAGGAGAACTGAGAGATTTTGGTCAGCTTCTAGTGTACAAAAGCAGAGTCTCCTCAAAGCTTTAGAATCTATTATTTCAATTTAAAGAGAATGCTGGATAAATTCAGCTGAAATTTAAAATCATCTACCACAAGGTTGAGATCTCTTTTGGTAGGAATAAATTTTCGTATATATGTTTTTATTTCTGTTTAGCTGTGAATTAACAAAATATTAAATCAAACATGTAAAAAAATCTCCACATTATAATTTAATTACAGTAAAATAAATACTGTGAGTAGACACTTGGGGATAAAAGAAAAAGTTTAAGTAGTGAGTACATGCAGGAAATGAACATGAGATGTGTAAGTAGAGGTTGTAAAATATGGGGAGAAAGAGGAAGTGCCTAGGAATGCTGAAGAAAGTAAAAAAAAAAAAAAAAGAGAGGTACCAGAAGAATAGAGAAAAATTTTCCTTTCTGCTGCCTTTGTTTTCCTTATTTTAGCCATTTATGTTCTTCACTTACTAAACAATCCTAAATCAAACCTTATCTCTACATAATTTTTTGAATGTTAGCTTTGAATTTTTTCTTGAGTTAAAGCCATTTGTTACTAGGTACCTTAGGATTTCTGATACAGGAAGACAGTCACAGTAATGTTCTTAGTTTAAATAATATTTTACATGTTTTCAATATGGTTAAAGTGATACAGCTTTTTCTTCTATAAATGTGGCTAAAATCAGTTAAAACAATCACTAAGTGTAAATCACAATACTACTAGTTCGATAGATGTTTAACTAAAAGCAAAATTAATAAAATAAATATATATATTTAAAAAGCAAGTACTCACAGATTGTGGAAGTTGTTACTAAGACAATTTCAACAGAATATTCAATTCAGAGAGAATGGAAGAATACTCAGATAAATATAGTGGTTTTATAAAAAAAATAGCTTAGAAATGCTTTTTTCTCTGTTATGACAATACATTAATAGTCTTACACAACTTTGTGAATATAAGAACTGCATTTCTGGTTTTGGAAGCATTATCTTCATCCATGCATTGAACATAATTATTAAATGGCTCACGAAATCATTCAAAATTAAATAAACTATTTCATAATGCAGTTCCATGTTTAAACAAGATAACAGTTCTCAGCATATGTCATCAGTATTTTCATTAAATGGAAAATACCTACCATAACAGAACTAGAAGTAGAATGTTACAGGGAAGAAAAATGTTGGGGCTAAAAGAAAGATCTTTTCTCATCCTAAACAGTAGGGCTGAAAATTGGGCAAGTTTTTTGGTATACAGGCCCTTCATCTGGTCTGTTTTGTGCATTTGAGACTGGAAAAATAGCCTGAAAAGAAGCATGGGCAGCACAGGACTACCATGTCCTATCTTGGTCTTGCTGCCCATCCTGCAAAAAGTTTGGCTTCTCCTGAATAAAGTTCTATGCCACACGGATCCATACCACATAAAACTTGGTTCTGGGTACCCCCTGGGTAAACTTTGTCCACTTCAGCCCTGAAATATGACTTTTTACAGCACCAGAATACATGCTGGAAGTCTTGGGGTGTCCTACAAAGGCCCAACGTGTATCAGGACACCCTTACATGAAATTGGAGGGAGCCAAACCTGACAATGTCTTCTCCGCCTCAACCATGCTGGCTTTTGGAATTGCTCACCACACTGACTTTCTTGTTTGGCACTCAGGACAAACTCAAATCAACCTCTTCTTCCTTCATGTACTGAAATCTGTCCTATCATTTTATTATCCCTACCATGAAAACTTTCACTGAGGCAATAATAACAACAACCTTTTCTGCCAATCACACAAATATCTCTCTGTGACTTTGCAGCTCATAGGAAATGCTGATATTAAATATTCACTGTTAGTTTTTTAGCCTTAAGTTCTGAATCCATCTATTTCCTTCCATGTATTTCTAAGTAAAGTTCAAGTCAAATATTACAGTTAATTCTCACTGATTTACAGGAACTTTATGTGGCTTGAGAATACTGCTAGCTACCAATCTCACATATATATTAAACTGTGATGCCCTTCTCCTCTGTGAACTCTGAAACACTGCAGATAGGACCAGCTAGTAAGACAGTCAGGTGACTAAACAAAATCAGTAGGTATTTAATAACAACAATAAAGGGAATAGTTAGGAAAATCTGAATGAATTCTGGGAATCCTAGAAAAAATTAGACTGCAATGGACCTCTGAAGACCATCTATTCAAGTTCAAAGCTTGACTGGAACTGGAACAGGCCTTTGGATGGAGCTTGATATCTCCAGCTGTGCTAACATAGCCTGGTCTGTGGTTAGGGTTCATTACCACAGCTGTGCTCTGCTGACCCAGCTTCATTCCAGAGCATTTGTTTTTTAAGAAACTCTTCCATTTTGTTCTGCTTTCAGTGGTTTGGATGTTTTTTATTTGATTATTACTGCCTCTCAGTTAAAACTCCTTTTCCTCAAAACTGAGGAAATTGGGTGCAGTGGAACTTTGCAGATATGTCTGCTTCCATCAGGAGCCATCTCTGACAGAGGCTGCATGCCTCTCACAGAAAGGTCTAACAGCTTGGAAATTCAGAGTAGGACCTACATGAAACTTTTACATGAAACAGAGGCTGTTGTACACTACACAGTCAGCCTTTTCTGAAAGCCACCAGTATCCAGAACTATTAAGGCAATGATGCAAAAAGTCTGCATAAAATTTAGTATCTGCCACTTGCAATACTGGGAAAATGTAAGGTGAAGCAAAGGTACTAAACTTCTGTTTCTCAGAGCACCGACAGCACAGCAAATGAATAAGGAGGAACTGAAGAGTTTTAACAGTCATTACTACAAGATGATTCCATCTCTACATCCCTTTATTGAAAATACATATATTTGTGCTTCTTACAGGCAACCTTCAGGATATACATATCCACAAACACCAATAAATATGTATCTTATTGAAAAGCATGTGTTTTATGGCTGCCATGAGCATTATCCAACACTTTAGTATATAACACATCCCATTAAAAAAAATATTTATGTATTTTAGTTTATATTTCTCTTCACATTTTTATACAGACATAGTACTTCATCCACCACAGAAGCATAACCAATCATGGCATGAAATGCAGCAGCTGTTTAATAGCTTTGGCAGATATGCAGAAAGGTTTAATGAGAAGACGGGCCCAGGTAGCCAAAGCTAAGATGAACTAAATAGAGAGAATACTATTACCCAAGCTGAAAATTTGACCAGGATATTGAATTAACCTGTTATCCAAACTTCCATGATGCTTTTAGCCTGGTTTAATAAATAAAAAAGCAGCCAAACCCTATGTCAATATCTAAATAATCTGTCTCCCATTCATTTTCCCTACCTTCTTCAATAGCTTTTGAGTTTCTTGACCAATTTCAACCAAATTCAACACATAAGTAGAGGCCTCAATTACTACATTCCTGCAAACTTTCTGAAAATGAGATAACAGAGAAAGTAAGAACCCCCATTTATGTCTTTACTGAGGGATTGCAGTGGGCATGAAGACCTTGTTAAATATCAGAAAACTGATGCAAGAGAAAGACCTTGTAAATGTCTCTGTTACAAAAAACTTTCAGTCACTGCTCATTAAACATGTAAGACAATCAACTCTGAGAAATAAATCCACAGGAAATCCAGCTTACTTAATTCCAAGTCATGAAAATAATTAAAAACTGCAAGAGGTCAGGACCTGGGATTTGTATCTCATGTACAAGGCATTACTTTCCACAGGAGGAAAAATCTCACAAGGCTATTCAAGCAAGAGGACCTTTGTTCACCCAACTTTATGTGCCTGTTGATAGAGACTTGGGTCTATAAGAAATGGCTGTAGTGTATCATTCTTTCAACTGTCCCTTCAAACTCTTTTTCCTTAGCTTAAAACATGCATTTTGCATTACTATTCTCAATATTAGATTTAATCACACTTATCTATTACATATATGTATAAGTACTAACTTATTACAGTAAGCATGACTATTGTAGCTTCATATTGTTACAGAAACCTTATGATTATGAATAAAACTGAAAATATAGCATGCTTTAAAACACTGACTTTTCAACCAGCAAAGAGTTGCGTGCTTTTAGCAAAAGTATAAAGGATTAGAAAAGAGATTTTAAGTGGTTCCCTCTATTGCTGAGCTTAATTTAGACACCCTTTTATTTTTAATTTAACTCCACGCAGTTGTTCTGATCCTTTGGTGGTATTCTAGGACCATTTTTTCTTCATTACATAATGGAAAGGAAGGGTGTATCTAATAGCACGTTTGTTTAGAAGATAATTAGAAATCCATCTCAGTCAAAGTGGCACTATTTGTGACTCTGTATCACAAACAAAACTTCCAAAATCTTAACTGATGGCAAACTTTCAGAACTTTATGATACAAAGTTCGTATAGCTCACTCAAGTGGATTACTCATTTGGAAGTGGCTATGCAGGCCAAAATTCATCTCTCCAAACACAGATAACATGAGCCATACTTACCTAGGCCCCCTCCACAGAAAATGGAGATAGACACTTCTAGGACATGATTCACCTCCTCCTCAAGTAGGAGGAGATTTAAGATAGATGTAGTAAAAACACCCATATCTCGGTAAAAGGAGCCCAGTTGTCTGGTGTTGATGCACTAAAATCCCATTCCTACACTTCAGCAATATCCTGTTTTAGGACCTTCTGTGCTCATTCAGGTTCATGACTGAGTATGCAGTGCAAGCACCGGTTGGTGGCGAGACACCAAGTATCATCCAATAAATCATTTGATAATGAGTCAGTAATCCACTGATACCTACTTCACAATTTTCTTTCAGGAAGTGAAATTATCCAAGAGAAAATGTATTTAAATTCAAGGAGATTACAAACTTGCAAAAGGAGTTCTGTACACACATAATTTTATGCCCTATATTAATTCAAGCATGCTTCACAGAAGCTATAAACAATTTTGGTAACAATTCCTCAGGTGGCAGGTTTTTCTCACACTATCATGCCAAAATGAAGTGTTCAGCAGAACTATGTATTCATTCTTGACTAAGTTTAACTTTTGCTAGGTAATAAATAATCTGAGAAAAATCTATAGCTACAAGCATCAGAGGTTTACTACTGCAAATCAGATATTTGTGTAAGTACAGTAACATGATATTGTAAAAGATTTAAAAATTACTAAAAGTTAGCTTCTTAATATTACAGAAGTGCAGATTTAAACTATGAAACTTAATACTACATTTAATTGTAAAAACAAGTATAATTAAACTATCCAAATCTAAAATAATAATTAAAAATGAACACATAATTGAGGCCCTAAAACAAATCATATAAGCATCAAAATGATCCTTAAGTAAGGACAAAATCAGTCTGAAATGTTGCACAGAAACTTAAACAGGAGAGAAGCTCAATACAACCATGCAATAGGTAAAGAAAAACCAAAAATAATTCAGTTGTTACCAGGCTAACACTTTAATACAGATACAAAAATAAATTTAAATATTGTTACTTACCTTGAAGGTTTGAAACAATGTAGACTTCTGAATAAACTACAATCCGTCTCTTTCCAAGAGAGAATTGTCTAACTTTTCCACTACTTTCAAATCTGGACTGGAAGATATTTTAGGCCTGGCCAAATATCACTGGAAGAAAATTCGTTCACATGTTTGGCTGTGTTTTGCATTCCATCTTGTTGCTCTGGCACACAGACACAGCTAATTATAATCTGTGACATAAGCGGTTAATTCTACTGCTAAAATGGTTGTGTACTGACTCCAGAAATGAACTGCCCCGCTGTAAGACACAACCAATCCATAATGTGCACTGAAATGGCTCAGCCTGTCACATAAGGCCAACTTCTTTATTAAAATCTGAGAATGTGAGCACTCCACAGAACCTGCACATAAAAGCTATTATCAGAGTTAGCTACTGGCAGCACACAATGCACCATTAGAAACAAAAAAGACTTCTACTTTCTTTTCTGAATCCATATGTAACATCCCAACTGAATTTTAAGAGCTGATTTTCTGAAAACTCTTCATTTTAATGCTAACATTATTCTAGCTATAATGTATACTGGCTGGCATATGATATTGTAATATACCTGTAATAGCATTATATAAATTTTATACAAGAACTACACTAACAATTACCAATCTTTCCAAAAAGTGAAGCCTATCTTGGTATCTAAAACAGATGTATATATAGGGATAGACGCATATAAATACTAAGAGCTATATATATTAAAAAAAGTTGCATATATTACATACTTTCAGATGATGTTAAGGAAGTTATAAGACTTATTTTTTTTTCCCAGTACCATCAAAGCTTCGAGTTCTCAAATGCAGAAAAAGAATTCCAGCCTGGCACTGCTTACATTAGACTGCCTACATAAACACTGACCAGCAGCCATCCTGTTCAACCTGAGATATGTTAGAATATGTGCTGGAAGCTTTTCACCATTTAAAAAGCATTAAAACGTATATTTGCAAGATTTACAGAATAAAAGGTTTGTGCTACGTGAAGTATTGCAATCATCACCCATCTTTGGACAATTTCATTTCTCAAATTTCACAATGTTTCCTTTTTCTCAGCCATGTGCTCACATTGTCATCATGCTCTAGAAGATGAAGCTCCTATAAGACATTTAACAGCTGCAGATCATAAATTTAGGACTGACACAAATCCAACTGATCACAGGCTTACAAGATAACTTTTTTCCCTTCATGAATTCTGTGGCCATTAATCCTTTATCAAACTCTGTTTACATATACAACTGGAGTTCTTCTCTATGCAAAAAAATTAATTCACTGGTATCTGCCAAAAATGACAAATATTTCCAACAACAAAATATTTATCAATATCTTTAAAACAGATTTTATATTTAATCTCAGGGATGTATGACAGATAAAGTGTGAGGAAAGCATTTGTATGTTGTGCTAACACCAAAGCTTTTCTTTAATTGAAATTCCTTTTAAGTATTAGAGGAAGAAACCTATAAATGATGGACAGTTTTGAAAGGATCATTATTTAGTCATTACTTAGGTAATTGGGTATTAATGTTTAGGGATTTTTGGCAAAATCTTTTGCCCATTCTTGGAGAAAATCAGAGGATCAGATAAAACTGGGTGCATGATCCTCAAAACCCCAATGTTTTTAACTGCATTTTAACAGGTTTTCTTTTGACATATTTGTAATTATTTGATTTCTCAACATATAAAAAGATTGGCTGACATAGTGCCTAGCTATTGAAAGATTAGATCCTATCACCCAGTATCTCTCTTTATGACAGAACTTTGTGTTATTTTCCATATACGATTTCTCCTCACTGCTCTAGACGCGATATGTTTTGTCTTGCCCTTCTACATAACTAATTTCTGCAAAGTAAAAACTTGAAAAAAATGAAAAGAACAAATAAATACCTCAGTTAGTAACTTCTGAAGTTCTCATGAAGTAGCACTGAAGAAAGAGCAACTCTCAGTGAGTTCTGTGTCATCTGAAGGCAGCTGTCTTCCTATTTCAATGCAAAGAAGGGAAAGAGAAAGCAAAATTTTGAGAAATTGGAGAAAAAATATGATATATTCATGAACTGCCCTCCTGACTAATTTAACTGACAACATCTTACAAGTGATAGACCAAAATTCACTCAGCTTAAAACTGTGGGACACAAATGAAACACTGAACACCCAACAGCTGTTTGGACTGCAAATGTTCACGACAGCAGAGTTTACAGTAAATAAGAAATGAACATTACTCAAAAATCTATGTGCACAATAATACAGAATATTTCTGTTGCAACTGTAAGATTGGAATCCATTAGTATAATGAACAGTAACTTCAATTATGGAGTTACATTGCATTTGTACAAAATCTAAATCTTTCTCTCCCTCAAGTAGTTTTCTTCACAGCTCAAGAATGCTGATAACCCATTCCTCACCCCAAAACTGTCAAACTCCTTTCCAATTGGCTTTTGAAAGTCAATGGCTGGTGACTTAGTCTTGGAAAGGTAACTAAGCGAACATATTTATCTTCCACACTGTCAGAGTCCACCCATACCAGCACCTGACTAACTAGAAGCACTCGCAAAGTTACATCAGGAAAAAAACATTTGGAAAAAATATGGAAATTATGGCTTCAATATTCTGCTATTTTAACCAATTCTCCTTTTTTTCTCTCTTAACAAAAGTTCAGTGTATCTCTGTAAGATTTCAAGAACATCTGCTTATTCCTCAAAGCACAAAACAACACAGTGGTGAAGAAGACACTATCAGGCATCAGTTTAAGTAATTCATCTAACTAGAAAGAATATAGAAGACATTCGGTCCTGTCAGATATTTTTCAAGTCTGTGACATGTTTAAAGCCTGTGACAAGTAGTTGTAAGCAAAGGATATTTAAGTAGTGATAAGGGTTTGGTAAGCAAAGAGTATTTAGAAAACAAGAATATTCTAGCCTGTATAGGAAAAGGAATTTATCTGTGTTGTGGTTTTAGTAGAGGGGAGGGGGCCATAAAGATGGCTCCTGTGAGAAGTTTCTGGAGTTCTTCACCATTTCCAGCAGAGCCAATCTCTGATGGCTCTGAAGATGATGGACATGTCACTGGCCATGTTTGGGCCAATTAGAAAGGTTAGTTACGCCTCTGTGATGACATATTTAAGGAAAAATCAAAACAAAATGTACATGCAGCTGCTTTTAGTTAGAGAAGGAGGAGGATGTGAGAACATGTGAGGGAAAACAACATGGAGGCACCAAGGTCAGTGGAGAAGGAGGGAGAGGAGGTGCCCCAGGCTCTGGAGCTGAGATTCCTCTGCAGGCCGTGGTGAGCCCATGGTGAGGCGGGGTGTCCCCCCTGCAGTCCATGGGGTCCATGAGGGATGCAGAGCCACCCGCAGTCCGTGGGTGAGGTGCCAACATTGGAGCGGGAGATGTCGGAAGCCGCAGCAGCCATGGAAGAAGCCGCAGGAGCCGTAGATGCCAAGAGAAGCCGTAGCAGGTGCAGTCCAGGGAGAGACAGAGACTGAGATAAAAGTCCCGCAGTTTGTGAAGGAGGTGACCACGCTGAAGCGGGTGGATGTCGGAGGAAACTGCAGTCCAGGTGGGAGACCCGGTTGGAGAGAGAGGGGCCCCCTGCTTCCATGCTGGAGCAGTTTGTCCTTGGAGGACTGCATTCCATGGACAAGAAAAACCACGCCACAGAGGTTCACAGAGAACTGTCTTTCGTGGGAGGGACCCCACGGCAAAAGCAGAGGAAAAAACTCCTCTCCCTAAGCAGGGGAAGAAGATCTTGGAAACGGACTGACCTGAACCCCCACACCCTGCCCCCCTTGCACTGTTGGTGGGAGGGAGGGAGGGGTGGGGAGTGGAAAG
Source organism: Pomatostomus ruficeps (assembly GCA_013400735.1). Lineage (NCBI taxonomy): Eukaryota > Metazoa > Chordata > Aves > Passeriformes > Timaliidae > Pomatostomus > Pomatostomus ruficeps. The sequence goes on from VYZT01048773.1 coordinate 20,842, forward strand.
AAGGGTGACTTTTAAAGGTTTAGTTTATTTCTCATATCCTCCTTCTAACTCAGGTAGTAATAAATTTTCACTTTTGCAACTTTTAAGCTGAGCCTGGTTTGTCCTTGGAGCGTTTTCTCCCAGTTCCTTATCTCAACTCATAGACCTCTGAGTTAATTCCCTCGGTTTTTTTTTTTTCCCCTCTCCTTCCCTCATCTGCCCAGCTGTGGCAGGGGAGGGAACGAGTGAGCAGCTGCCGTGGGTGCCTGGCACTTAGCCAGGATCAAAACCACGACAATCTGAAACACTGTGATTTTGTGGAAAACACTAAAAATAATTAAAATTTGTTGTACAGATGTGTAACTCCAGATGATATCAGAGATCTTTTTCAACCTAAATGATTCTATGAAACAGGAGTTTTGCCATATGAAAAATTAAAAGATGCCTTGGTAAAGGTTCAGAAAGGTCAAACTGTGTAGCAAAAGCAAATTTAAAGATAAAATGGCAGAAACTTTGGGGAAAAAAAGTATGAATGCAAAACCAAAAATTAACCAAATTCTTGAACAACTAAAGTGGGGAGTACTTTTAATAATGGTCAGAAAATATAAAAAGTAAGTATTTACTAGACTGCTCTGGACTTCCAATAACAGAGGGGAAATGTCCAAGTATCCTCCATTCTTGTTCTTGGGCATTTTAGTTACTCATGAGCTTGAATAATGATGCAACAGAAAAACCAGCTTTTCAAAACTGATTTTTTCCAGTTCTTCTGACTTCCCACTACATTAGAGGCTCCAATGTGATATTAAGCAAGAACTGTTGGAAAGAATTTTTCTGGTGTTTCCGTCCAGAGCATATTGAATTGGCTATGTTTGATGTGCTTTTTAAATTTGTAAGGTATAGGACAGCTGGCCATTTATTGATAGATTAAGACCTTTCCTAAGAATAGGGCTACGATGAATATTTTAAAAAGGATGTAATCTAAACCTGAGCCAAAAGAGGCTTATATCTTTCTCTTATAAACAGAGAGAAACATTTGAAAGTTACTTTTACACCAATTAAATATATAAAAATGCAATTGTTTTAAAGAGCTACAAAGTGGAAAATACTCCATAGAAACCTTTTAAAATATAAACATGCAACCCACAAATAAAAGGCTTTAAGGGAGATCTGCTTAGACTGTTCCATTACACGATATCTATAAGGAGGTTCAAAACAGCTTTTAAAGCCAGATTATTTATGTTTCGTTAGAGAATGAACAACAATAAACTAAAAGAGAAAAATCTGAAAATTACTTTGTAAGACAATACGAAAATGAAAGGACTTGTAAGTATTCAACCGCCCTGTGTGTCAGTGCACAGCAGGTCTGGTTTCTAGGAACTTTTTCCATCTGTGAGCTGGCTGTGGGTCTATTGCCTGATGACCTTAACATTATTTCAATCACCGATTCAGCTGTTATGTTTTTGTTCCTTGCTGCCACACCACTTTTCTCTACCCCACTTTTTGTCACCTTTCCTCCCCAGTACACTCAGTGGCTCCAGAAGAGGAATCTTTTTCACTTACTGTTCACCAGCTTTACACAATCTCTTTTCAAATTAACACACACACAAAATTAATTTTTAAAGAACAGCTTCAAACTGTCACTGAGGGCTAGTTAAGGGAAGGATGTGTTAAATGATATCTTCTGCTTGGATTGCATCTTCACACAATCTGATTAAAAAAGATTTCATTTCCGTGAGTTTAATTCTGCATGAACCATTAAAGAGATTAAGTAGAGAAGCAACAAGTGAAAAGCTGCCTGTGTACTCTGTACTCACCACTGAACTCTGCAAAGCCTGACAGCTGCCCTGGAAGTTAGGATAAATTTCTCTTCTAAGAGCAAACAAGAAAGCTCATGTTTGTATACTCTTTCAAAGAGTCCAGCTGAAAAGATTAATTTGGAGTCTGCAGCTTATGCAGACTGGAAGACAACAATGGAGGGACCTTCCTATACCACTACCTTAAAAGCAGAAAATGTTGCCTAACTCAGTATCAAGGAGAAAAAACCCCACCAAACACTAAATGTCCAAGCAGATTTGTAATTATTTTTTCTTGTTGCATTATTATAATTTAACCATTCTCCTAAGCATGAAATGCAAATACTGTTAACTTGAGAAAGTTAATTGTTAGCCTTTTTGTCAGGAAAAAAACCAGAAATGTTTTTTCCTTTGGTATACTCACTAAAGTATATAGAAATGTATACTTTGGTTTATATCAAACTCTATAATATTTTGGACAGAAGGATGAAGTGAAGCACTTTTTAATAGGTGTGCTATTTCATGCATTGGGATTTTAATTTTAGGATATGATTCATTATGCACCTACTCACAGCTCCACCTGCAAGCACTCTCTGACAGGCAGAATAGTGTATTTACAATTCTATTTCGTGCAGTATGTCAAATCACTTCTACAACAGATGTCAACAGCCCTGACAATCAACAGAGAACCATGTTTCCTGTTCTTTGGTCATAGCATTTCCTCTTACATCACCTGGCCTTTACTAGGATGGTACTAGGATGGTCTAGTCTGCCCTGGGATGTCTGAATTCTGCAGCATTCAAGTGAAACACATGGCTGTGACCCAGTCCAGGAGGCTGTATGAAACAGAAAACAGAATGAGTGTCCCTCCCTGGTAGAACAGGTTTATTAGGTCTTGGAAGCACTGCCTCTGTACCCATATTCTCATATTGCTCTGCTTCTACAGAGACAAACCCTAAAGAACATGATGAGTTTAACACTCTGTTTTTCTTTCTTCCTATTGCTTTTATCTTCTCTCATTTTTCTTGCTTCCTTCTCTACTCACTGCCAGAGCAGCAGTACTAGTGATCAAGAGATATAAAAGTCTGCCATTTTATTATTAAATTTTATATTTCAGTAACAGCACATATTTAATTCTGAGAAATAAAGCATCTATCTAATGTGTATTTGAAACAAAAGCATATAAAGCACATAAAATTGTTTAAATCCAGTTATTCAGTGTCTACTTCACTAGTTAGAAGAGTTTTCTCATTCAGTATCACCATGCATCTTTCCAGGAGAAAAAAAAAAAAGTTAAGACACACAAGAAAAATGTTTCCAGTTTCAAAAGGTTTAGAAGAAGAGAAGTGAAAATATGAAAATTACAGTGGTCTGTCCAGGACACTGTAAGAGTAACCATTATCCCAGAACTCATGCCCTGACAGACCCAGTGCACAGAATTTAGTGCATCATAATTTTATATGTGGAGCAACTGACTATTAAATTAATCCCATAGAGGGAATCTGCATTAGTTTAATTTTCTTAAAACTCCAGTCTTGAATAAAAGTGATAAAAAGATGGAAAACTATTTAATACTGTAAAGATACAGTATTAAAACAGTGTTTTTTCCTTGTTAAATAAGAGGGAAAAGTTATAGTAGGATGGTCATACTACAGACCAGCACGTATGCTCAAAGAAAGAGAATAAGACTGGCTGTTTAGTATAAGTAAATGAATACATTCTTAACAATTTGTTATGAGACCTAAAGAGAACTTTTAAAAATTCTTTTGTTGCACAGGTTCAGCTTACAAAATATCAAAAGTACCTGCAAAAAAACCTCCCACAAAAGTAACATTTAAAAGTTAACAGAAGACAATACATAGAATTGAAAAGGGAGTTAATCCAAAGGTATGTTTTGCCAATATGTAAAATGCAGTCACTCACCGAATTAAATCTTGATACAAGTGAAATGAGTGTGTTATTAAAAATCAGTGAATGAGAAAACAAGAATATAAAGAATTTATAGCCTAAATTTTATCTAGCACTAATCTAGACAAAAAAGCTGCAACTTTTTAACACTTTACAGACTGCTTCTGTTCACACATTCTGATGGATATTCAATGTAAAAGGGAATCAGGAATAATGAAGTTTTCAGCCATATAAGAAAGCTACATGAGTTTACATGATCTATTTCTAGACAATTTGTGTTTATATTTACACATATAAAATAGAACTTTGAAGTGGATCTGCTTAAAAGTTTCCTTTATGATGAGCTCCTCAAAATAAGTCTCAAGATCATAACTTTTTTTTTTTTTAATTTTTAAATAGAGAACTTGGAAGCGGCCAGGTAAGAGAGAATGTAAATAGAAGAAAGCTTATGAACAAGTAATTTCCAGTCCATTTTTCTTCGCTCAAAGAACCTTTCCTTTCAGATCTGATGTCTGTCCCCTCACTAATTTTATTGCATAAAACTCTGAAGTTCTTTCTAGAATCAAGGAAGTTTCCATTTTATCACCTGTGAAATTTGACTTGCAGCTCTGCGGCCCTTGCAGCAATTTCTCCTCTTAACTGTTCTTCTGGAGCTTCAGGTACCTAGACCCTCATTGTGCTTCTTCCTGCTTTTTTACTTCTTGATAAATTTGTGCTTTCTGAAATTGTCTTTTTTAGAGTATTTTTATATGTCTCTAAGGAATGATAATCTGCTCTAATTCCTTTTGATGTCTCACCTGATACAGTCAGTCTTATAAACAGAAGACATCAAGTAAGAAGAACAAAGGTGTGGCCCCAGGTTAGGCCATACCCCCTATATTGTAGAATGAATTTGCTAATGGACAAAAGCAAACACTGTTCTTCAATAATTTGCACAACATACACCATAATATAACCAAATTATGTGTTCTCTGAAATCAGACATATTTTCACTGTCACTGAATGAATTAACGTCTCGCAGTCAGTGTAGGAAAAGCTTTTATCCAATACTGGTTATCTCCTGAGGGGTTTTTTTTTGTAACCAAGAAAAAGCAGCATTCCCAAAGCATTTTACTTTTCCTTTAAAAGTATGCTATAAAACACTGAAGGATTAATGATTTTTCCTTTTACAAGTTCCCATTGTAAAGCTGTTATGAAGTAGATTACTATTAATTTTGCAATCAAAATCATACTACACCCTATGACTCGCTAAAAGAATGCCAAGGAAAAAAAAGCCTTAGCATTTAAAAAAATGCCAAAAATGGGGTGGAGGGTGAGAAAAGGCACAATAAAAAGCATTTTTAGTGCTACAGAGTAAAACAGCCTAAACCACAAATATATTAGCTATCATTCAAAAGTATACAGTATTTTATAGCATTTCCATTTTTGACTGTGAAACTGGGTCCCTCACTTCTAAATGCCCAAGAAACAGTTAACACATGTACCGTACAGGTACAGAGTCAACCCAGCAAAAGAGTTCACAGAGAGAACTTATCACCCTGAAGGCCTAGGCAATCTTTGGTTAACAAAACACAGTTACATGCTGGGTTTGCATGGCCAGGTCTCAATAGCAGGGGGCTACAGGGGTGGCTTCTGTGAGAAGCTGTCAAAAGCTCCCCCCATGTCCTACAGAGCCAATGCCAGCCAGCTCCAAAATGGACACGCCACTGGCCAAGGCTGGGCCAACTAGGAATGACTGTAATGCATCTGGAAAAACATATTTAAGAAGGAAAAACCAGTTATTGGGCAGATGTAATTGCGGCTGAAGAGCACTAGAGTGAGAACATGCAAGAGGAACAGCCCTGCAGACACCAAGGTCAGCGCAGAAGGAGGGGCAGGAGGTGCTCCAGGCACTGAAGCTGAGATTCCTCTGCAGCCTGGGGTGCAGA
>VYZT01048773.1:26664-79599 GCA_013400735.1 Pomatostomus ruficeps
GAAGAAGTTTGAGGGGGACTGCCGCCCGTGGGATGGACTCAAGTTGGAGAAGTTCAGGGAGAACTGTCTCCTGTGGGAGGGACCCCACAGTGCAGCAGGGGAGACTCCACTCCCTGAGCAGTGGTAGTAACAATGTATGATGAACTGACTGTGATCCCCATTCCCTGTCTCCCTACACTGCTAGGGAGAAGGAGGTACAGATGAGAAGGAGGGAAAGGTAGGGGAAGATGTTTTTAAAATTTGTTTTTACTTCTCATTATCCTGCTCTGATTTTGTTAGTAATAAATTCCGTTAATATCCCCAAATCAAGTCTATTTTCGCCATGACAGTATTTGGTGAGTGATCTTTCTGGGTCCTTATCTCAACCCATGAAATCTTCATTATATTTTCTTTCCCCTGTCCAGCTGGGAAGAGGAGTGATAGAGTGGCTTTGGTGGGTGCTGGGCATCCAGAGAGGGTGAACCCACTACGCATTAAAAAATACAATTTACTTGATGATTTCCCAAGATTGCTCCATGAAGAATCTGTTCTGAACCATATTTAAGAATGAAAGACTGAAGTACTTAATTCAGAGTCACTTTTTTGGATCAAGATGATTTTCCTCATCAGGCATACAAGAGAAGCTCAGCATTTATCTCAGGAGTTTTTACTAATGTTCTAAGAAGACAAAAAGAAGGCCAATGGAAAGGAAGCAGAAAAAAGGCAAACAATTTTTCTTATCAATCATCATAATAAAACAGCAATTTTTGCTCCCACTTTCTATGGAAAAAAATTGAATAACAGTGTAGAAGTGTAGAGCAAATAATTTTTAAGAATCTGGTTTGATGTTCTGAACTTGTATTGAAGCAGAGTTTTGGTAACAAAGGTTAAGTCACAGCTCTTTTTGAGCTACCATTCATAAGAAAGACTGTAAAAATAACAATTATTCTTGTAGTTAGCATACCCCAACTATCTGCTGGCCCTACTGAGATTTTAGCTTTGCGAAAATGCAAGCAGAAAAATTAGGCACATGAGAAGTGCATTTAATTAGGAACCTGCCATCTGGCATAAGCAAGCAAATGTTAAGTGGCGCCCTTTTAATATAGAAGAAACTATAATCAACCAGGGAACAGACTATGAGCTATTTCCTGTTTGATTGAAATGCACAAATTAACTATGGGAATAGTGTAATTATCTAGTATTTTGAAGGGTTATCCTCGAGGCTGAGCTGTAGGCAACCACAGCAAGCAGAGTAACCATAGTAGAAGAGTTGACTTAAAATTGACAGATGTAAACTGAAAAATTTTGGCAGTCCTTAAGAAAATGACATCCCAACTTATTAAGGAAAGTTTGAATATACTTGCAAAATAAAGAGTTATATCAGTATAAACAAGAAATAATAGTAGTGCTATCTGGACCAATGTTCATTATAATTTAGCATCCCATTCTGACAGGTTATTTTGAAAAATAATAAAGAATAAAGAATAAAGAAAAACCAAGTAGTATGGAAATGGACAACAAAATGAAGTAGGCTCTACTCAGCTGCTCTAGTTTTGCAAAATAGGAAACAATTTGTTTGATTTTAGTAAGAAACATTATCAACAAATGGCCAAGTATCTCCTCTAGTGAACTTGTGATTCATAACAGTTTCATAATTATTAGTTGAAGTAATTGACTAGTGGGGAAAACATTCAGTTTAACCATAACCAGAAGGTATGATTAAAAGCCTTTTTCCCTGTTATTTACCCAAAACATTTAATGTCACATCTTTACTTGTCACACTTCATTGGCTTTGCATCAGCTGAAGCAACAACAGCTGCATCCTGGTTGGTGTGATCATCTTATTTACTGTCTGGATAACTGCACAAAAAGGCTGCTTCATTTTCAGCCGTGCACTCAAACACCCTGTCCATTGACTGTTAGAAAAGGGTTGCAGGGCTAAACACAAAACCAAGGCACAGATCAGCCCCTCCAGCAGAAAACAACTTCCAGAAATTCACTGGCCATTTCCTAAGATAAAGCTGTCTGATCATCTCCAACCCACTGTGATGACCCACACTTCCCCTTAAGGGCACGTCATCACACCTACTCCGTCATGGTTTATTAATCCAGCAGATAAGCACCAAAACCAGTCTAAAAGACCATTTCAGCTACTGTACAAAGACAGTACAAGACAGTCAGCTACTGTACAAAACTGAACGGACCCTTTTATGCACAGTATAACTAGCTGTATATACAGTTTAACCACAACTTAGAGCTATCTGCACTTTTTCTAGCATTTTCTAACATCCTTGATGTTTCCTGGAATATTGATAGGAAGAGGCCTTAAGGGATAACCAGCAACATACAGGTAGTCAGTGCTCAGCCTGTCAGATTTTCAGAATGTGCACATATCTTTGGGGCTCTTTCTCTTTAATTGTCATTGTTAGACTTTATAATTAGCTGATTTTACCTGCCTCATAAGAACCTTAAAATCTGATTCAGGGCTTGGTAAAACCATCAGTACCAGACCACTTTATTTTTATATTCTCAAGCAAGTTCTAGTAGACACTTGAGGTACTTCTCTCTCCTCATTAACTTTGCTTGACGTGCTTAGATTTTAAGCTTTTTCTTAAGTCAAGAGCATCTTGCTTCGCTAGTTCTTATTTCTTACACAACTTAATACTCTTTGTCTGTCTTCTATATAATATTCCCAAAAGGAAAAAAAAAATTAATGAAGCTGCATTTTAAAAACAGACATATAGTCCAACAAATTCATGGGTGCATGTGAAAATACTTACAGGCATCTCTCAAAATTCCCCCGCAATTCTCTACTGTTTGTCACAGGACTGAGCAAAAGGAAAGGGCGGCAGTTTGGTTTGCTACTGAAATAGTTCAGGGAGAAAAGGTCTGGTCAAGACTACATTCAGATTTTCTCCTGAGAATGGCACAGGAAGAGAAGCAATATTTTTTGATATTTGGGTTCTCCTTACATTTTTAAGACTGAATTAAGGAGGGATTGGCACTTCGATACCTGAGGCTAGAAGAGAAGTTGCCTCCAGCCATACTGATTTTCATGACAGCTTTCCTGGGTATGTTGTTAGCTGAAGACTGGAAAGTCAGGGAAGACAGACACTGAGTGTTGCATTTGTGATATTTAGCATCCAACAGCACATAGGAATACTCTTTCTGCAATGATATGGATACCCAAGTGACTGGGAAAAAGTGAAGACGATGACTCACCTTCAGGTTACACACTCAGAAACTGGAAGGAGTTGAATGAAAATGTGTTTGCACTGTTACCAGGGAAGTTGTTCAACCCTTGGGGCAGATTGTAACAATGTTTCATGTAAAGGCCGTTCATTGGGAGACCAGGACAAGCAGCTGCTAAAGTAATGGAGGAAAGTTTGACCTTACTCTGCGAGAAACTAATGGAGGAAATCCCACAGAAGGCAGACCCTGAACAAAGAAGGAGCATTTTGAGGCTGCTGGTTAAGTAGCCAATCTCCTACAGGAGGATACCACTTCTGATCTTGATGCTTAACGTGCAAGTTACAGGTTAAGGAGAATGGCCTTTAGGATTTAAAAGACAACCTCTCTGAGCAACAAAACTGGACACACTGAACATTTTCCAGCAGCACCTTCCCTGGGAAGATATAGGAAATTAGTACACCCTTTGATTCATACAATGTAACCTCTGCAGAATAGGCCAACAGATAAAGAGATTCTTCTATATTAAACTGTATCTCTTTGCCCAAGTAGTATTTTATATCCTCATATATGGCAAGGATCTTGTCTTCACTGCAAGGGAAGTCTTCACTTGTCTTTCACTGCAAAATAATTGATTGGGCTTTGTTTTGTGCCCTTATTTCTACATGCAGCATACTCTTATAGTAAGTCTATACCTTAGGTAGATTGCTTTCTTTCCAAGCAATCATAAACATATGAAACAATGATTTGTACATGGTCATTACATTGTCAAATAGCTCCACTTAAAACCTTCTTCTTATGGCAGTAGAGATAATCAGGTAATTTGCATTTGTTAATTATTTTATGCTTAAAAAACTGGAGAAAATATATCAACCTAATTCATATTTATATGAGTGTTATACACTCATTTATAATTAAAAAAATCCCCAACATAACTTATAGGAAATATTTTGGGCTACATAAATTTTTAAATGGTATATTCAGAAATTACAAAATTAAATATGACAAGAAAAGACAGATTAATAGTCCCACTTCTGTGCTTAGTAAATGGTAAAATTTACATGCTTACTTATATTCCTCTATGAAAACCATAACTATCTTAAAATATTCTTTTTCAGAAGTTTTTACTGGAAATGCCACATAAAATCAACTACTTCTTCTGTGTAATCCCAGAGAACAGATCCAGAGGAGGGCAAAGGCCCTGATTAGCAAATGAGGTAAAAAATAGCAAGACAACAGATGGACACATGGTAACTTAAGCGTGTGTCAATTTCTTATGAACTAAAGTGACCTTACACTTACTTTGCATCCCCAAAAGATAACTAAGCATAAATGAGCTATGGGGTTTTATTTTTTTTCCTTATTGAAAGAGTAATGATCAATTAGCAATGCAGTGAAGATTCTGTGTCTCTCTCTCAGAACCACTAACAATTTCAAACTTGGAGACACGTATTTAATGTGCTTGGTGCAGAAGCAGCACTACTGATAACTGGTTATCTCTGAAGGATGCTTCTCAGTTTTCAGTAGATAGTAATGCAGGATCCGTAAAAATGTCAAGTACTAACAACTCTCACACCTCATTCCTCAACCAATCCAAATTAATTCATTACAGTTCTTGATTTCACCTGCTTTAGGAAGGATCCATAAATAGCACCCTTGTGAGAAAACTTACAATTCCACAAATTAATGCTTTTCTGAGTATGAAAATAGTGTAACTTTTCTGGGGAGTCAAGTCCATCTCAGCTAGATCCAGTGATGTGTCTTTGGAGATACCTCTAAATTTTATTGAACGTGGATGCCTTCACCATCTTGCTTCTTTTTAGGAACTGTGAAATGAAGATTCAATCTTAAGAGGAAAGACAGAATTTAAGGAACAATGCTTGCAGTCATTAGAAAATCATGACTTCTATAGAACTGTTAAGATAATTCTTATCACAAGTAACTCTAATAATGAAAAGTATAATTTTGAGAATGAAAATAACAAACTTCTGCCTGGTGCATTTGTGTTAATCTGGGCTAATGATCAGCAACAATAGTCTTTTTTGAATGAACTACATGAAAATCTCAATTTTTTGCCTAATAAATTACATAATATTTTAAAGGAGGATATTGATTTTATAAAGACAGATGTTTATGGAGGCACTGATAATTTACACTAAAATAATGTCCAAAAGAAAGTTTCACAAATTAGATGCTTTGAAACATTTCCAGAAACTAAAATTTTTCATAAATGACTCAAACTATAACAATGCAGAGAATTCGGCATCTATAGAACATTTGCTGTGTTTTCCATTTTCTTTACAGCATTAGGAAATCAAGGTGAAAGCAGAAAAGGATTTTATGACTGTGAGACAATCTTAGAATCTTTCACCAAGAGACTTAAAGAAACAGAAAGGGCACAGAGAAAGTTGTGAATGTGCCTGGACAAAGAAACTGCAGTCTGCCTATAAAGTAGAAGAAGGTATCTACAGAAGTTGCAGAAAAGCTGAGGGGGAAAAAAATTATGTCCTGGTGTACCACATCAATCCCCCTGCCAGAGTTCTCTTACTGTCTTAATAGCCACTCAGCATGGGGCTAAAATCTAAATCCCAATATAGGAACAATTGAAGAAACACCAGGACCCTACATAGCTATGATATGACATTGACCTTTTTTTTTTTCTTTTCTTTTTAATAACCAGAAAACAAACAATCCCTTTGGAAAGGTATTTAACTTCCTAGAAAAGCTTTTTTCAAAACAGTGAGTTCATCAAAATTGCCCAAACTGTAAATAATAAATTGTCTTCCTCTGTCTATAAATATTTTACTTTCCATATTAGAATTTAATTTGATGAGTTATTGCAGTGTGCTCTGGCCAGTTTCAGTCTCTCCCATGGCCAGGCTCTGCTATGTACCCTCCCCCGCCTCGGTATCGGTTCTCCACCCCCCAGAGAGTGTGTAATCCTACACAAAGCCCATCAAATTCAAACCCATCTCTCCCTCCCTATTGGATGTTGTACCCTCCCCCCGCCCCCTCGTGTTGGTATTTATGTAACTGTAACCCCCGTGCCAGTGCTTCTCCAGCACGATCCTGGTGCCGAATAAACCATCTGGGGACGCCCCTCCGCTTCTCTCTCCTTCTTTGGCACGCCTGTACCATCAGTGGACTAGGTGAACCCCAACAGGAACTTCACCAGCCCTCCCGTGCCTTTGGAGCAGCCCGGCCAGCCCCTGAAACCATGGACGAACGCTCAGTGCCCCCCCGGAACACACCGCAGTGATGAGTAGCTATTGAACTCCATTTGAGATTAAATTTTCTCATATCATATTTACTTTTCAACTGCTTCAACTAATTTACAAAAAAAATGCAAGAAGTGTTGCATAAACCCAAAATATTCACTATCTACCCTGCATCTGTCACTAAAGTAGATGACTGTATACCTTTTTACGACAGGACTTAATTCAAGCCACAAAAATAAACTGTCTTTTCATCAAGCTCCTGTCTGTGACATTCTAACTCAGTATTGCACATGGGAATTCTCCTATCAGCATTCATAAACACTGCACATTGTAGGCAGGAAGAGAAACAAAGCTTATCTCTAATGCTTTTGTTAACACCATCCAAGATCTTCCACAGCTTCTCAAGTGAAAGGGCTGTTGTATCCCTAATCTCCTATTTGTTCTGGTCTTCTTGCTTAGCTGCATTTTGAAGCCCCTTCTCATGAACGCAGCTTTCAAAACCTAGGGAGGAAATTATCCTGACCAGTAATGGTGCTCCTTCCTTGGATAATTCACAAGTGCATTTTAACAAAGGGCAAATTTATCCTAATCACGAAAGAATGAAGTTTTCCCTTGCAGTGTCCATGGGAGGAATGCTCTAATCCCCGCCCCACTAACATTGCACAAGACAGAACATACCCACTGCCATTTTTGTACCACTGACACCTTCAATCAGTTCCTTAGATGCAGGGAATACATAGAAAAGACTTGCCTCTTCTCTCCCACCTTCTTTGATGGGCTCACATGAGTATTCCAACAACAGCTGGTGGCATGGTACTAACCAGCCTCCAATTTAACAACAGTGACTTGAAAACACAGCTGTAGACTTTGAAAATTGTGCTGTGCTTGATATGTGGCTTTACAGCAAGATAGATGAGGTGAGATGTTAAAGAACAGAGGTACTGGGGTCACTAAGTACCAGTAAAATCCTACAATGGGTTGGTTTGGGTTGGAAAGGACCTTAAAGATCAACCAGTTACTGCCATGGGCTGTTATCAGAACTGGTTCCAAACACATCACTACGTATGTGAGGACAAATTGCTACATTGAAACAACAGAACCCACTTCCCACTGTGAAAATGAAGAGTTTGGGACACTTTTTGTAAGGCTTACACATGCAAAGGTAAAGAAAGAACAACCTTTTTTATGCTGAGCACGTAACAATACAGAGCTAGCTTGAGAAGCGTAAGACCCACAAAGAACACCAATGGGTGACTCTCTCTAGATTAATGGTATTTTGGTGCAATTAGGAAAGCATCAAGGACACATACTGAGGGATTTTTTTGTCTTTCAGAATGACGACATGGTGATGAAGGTCCCTTCTGACTCAAGTATTCTGTTCTAGTCTATTCTAACATACCTTACATTTCCAGGACCTGGATTTGCCATTCTACTGTCTCATCACCCAGAATCAGAAGGTCCTTCTGAAGCTTTTCAATTATCCTATTTCTAACTTCTTCTCAAATATCAGTGCTCCAAATCCCAACACAGCCCTTTTGATGCGTGCTATCATAGAAAAGGCCTGTGATGTGCATTGTGCAAGATCTGTGTCATGTGGACAGGTCTCAGCACAGACTGTTGCAGATCCACAGTGTTTCTCTGCTGCAAAAATTTAGCACGTATTTTTACTCTCTGTTTTCCAAGTTTTAGCCATCTGTTTATCCTTTCACAACCCTACTACTAGGGCCACAACTGCTTAGTTTCTTAAATTTCTGGTTAGGGAATATCTTGAAAGATTCTTGAGGATATCTGAGGAATCAAAGACAAAATTTTTACTGATGTAATTCTCCATGCACAGGGACACGTGACATCATGCAGCTAGAATGAAATTTAAAACTGGAATTGCTCAAAAGACTGATCTAAAATTTGAAAGCAAAAATATCTAACCATATCCCAAGTCAAAAGTATTCAATAATTTGCTTTACCTTGTTCTTTTCATAGCTGCTTTGCCTTCATGACATATACTTCAGAAGCTTAAAAATTCATCTAGTTTTTAACTTCTCAGGATACAAGAACAACAAAATCAATGTCAAAAAGATACATCTAAAACTTTCAGATGCATCAAAGAACCAAAATTATATGCGACAATGCTAAAGACTGACAGAATGCAAAGAAGCTTTTAGTTTAGCATCCAATTTTCTGAAAATTAAAGTACAACCATCAAAGGGGTAGCAGTATTAAAATGAAGGTTCAAAACTGTCAACTTTTGATAGAAAGATTACTCTTAAAGTGTTAGAAACTAATCAGATGTTTTTAAGTTGAATAAGAGCACATTAACAGCTTAAATGTTCAGGTTTACATTGGATAGATGCACACTAAAATACAAAAAGAAAAGTCTTTAAGAAAAAGTGGTTTGAAGCTTATAGAAAGGCAGAAGAGGCTGTCATACCAAACAAAATTCCATGGAATTGAAAAACCATGTAATTAGAATTGTTAATGTAAAGGAACATGCTACTTTATTCAGATAAGGTTAATTTACCTATTTAATGAACCAGTGCAAGGAATTCTGAAATCTATTTTGGTAACCTATGCATGGTGATTTAGGCATCAAAAAAAAAAAAAAAAAGCTGGGAAAAAAGGGGCAGTGATTGTCATCGTATTCTCAATTCCTTCTAACCCCATGTCTTCTATAAGAAGGAAATCTTTAAGAGAGGTAAAGAAAAGACTAGTGAATATCCATTTAAGCAATACATGCGTATAGAGGAGCTCTCTCTATTTCCTTCTTTTAGGTGCCTTCTAGATTCACCATCTACAGCAGCACAACTTTCTGATTTAGTCAAGGTAAACTACAAAAACACAAACAGCTGTTAGACCAGTACCTCTTAGGCAGAAGACAGAAACCAGTCTTTCTCTTTTCTTCCTTCACACTCAGAGTTTCAGGAAAAAAAAACCAACAAAAAACCCCAACCAAAAAAGAACCCAATCCCAAACCCTCTCTTCCCAACCACTGAAATCTGACTCTCAGGATCACTATCAGGAATAGAGTCATTTACCACCAGCTGGTATGCAGGTTATCTTATTTATATCTGTGATCCGTGACAGAATGACTCCAGCCTAAATATCCACACAGAAAACTGCAGCATTTTTCTATCACTACGTGTGCTTCAAGATGTCAAGCCTCGGAAACAGAGTCCAGCTACTGAAATGTTTGATATTACTGCCTCCACCGACTGATCATGTTTCAGACCACGGCTGGCCAGTGTCCAATGTCCATATGCTAGTCCATCTAATGGGAAGACGCTTGGCAAATGACTTCAGATGAATTACAGTTTAACTTCCAAGGGATGGTAGGAAATTTACCAAGCCTAAGGATTCTTTAACTTAACTCCAGGCCCAGGGCAAGAAGGGAGAAAAGGACGGGCCAGACTTCCTTCACTCTTCATAGGGACTTCCTAAAATATGAAACTACTGAAAATATGTCACAGTACAGAATTATTTCAGGGCAAGGAGTAAACAGATCAAACACAATGACGTCTCTAGACAGCCCACATGCTAAGAATTTTACCAGATTGAAAAAGTAAGGTTTTTTAAGTAAGGTTTTTAAGTTTTTTACATTCCTGGAAATCTGTCTAAAACTCATATACAAAGGCATGACAACTGACTGATAATTCTTGAAATGTGCAAAGAGACTAGGTGAATATTTCAGGAAATATCACTAAAAGACCGTGTCTCCTGTCCTTATATTTTTCCCTTGGAATTCATTGTGAGCTACTGCCAAAGACAGATTTTTGGGCAAGATGGAGCTGAGGTATTTCCAAAATTTATCATAAATACTGCACTGGAGATATCAGCACCTCAAACACCTTTCTGACTCTTTTTTTTTATGTTAAGGGGAGAAAAGGCATAATTCATTTCTACCTGTAATTATGAAAAGACTTAGATTTTACTCACTTAGGCTGAAGTAATTCCTCAGGTATGAGCTGAGGCTTGGCACATTTTGAAGAAAAGTATCGTTCTTCTATTCAATAAGGATGAGTCCCCAGAAAATGGAAGAGCAAGTATCAGATATTCCAGGCACTAGACAGAAAAATTCTAGACCTAATCCTGATCTCAGCTCAATAAGACAACCGAGTTCAAGTTTCTCAACCAACATTCTGTGTTAGTGAGGCCTAACACTTGATGAAAGCAAACAGGCAAAGAGAATCATCCTTCACAAGACAGCAGTTTCTTTCAAACTTCGTAGTATAATATGACCACAGATGTAAAATTTCAACATTTCATGGTAGCTCATGAAGTTGTATTCCACAAACCAGGATATCCCTGTATAAACATTCTGGGATCCCAGCTTCACCAATGGTGAAGTTACAACAGCACCACATCTAGGCAATTACCACAAACCAATGCCTTGTATAAACAGCACAACACATTCAAGAGATAAAGCAGTTCAAGAACAAAGAAACCAATCCTGTGAAAATACCAAGTCTTCTGAAGAAGCTGCTACACCATCTACACTCCTGCTTATATGCAGCAGGGTTGCAACTTACCTTTCTGAAGAGTCACAGGCTTGGGAAAAACAGACATGAGCCAGTACCCACTAATCATCTCAAAACCAGATGCAGTCAGTAGACGTATTTCTCTCTGAAGTCTTTTTCTGATTATACTATAATGCCCCCTGTTATTATTCTCTCTTATATCTAAATCTATTATTCTTTGCTGCACAATGATCCAGCATGAACCGACTGGCTTGAGATTGAACCTACCTAATATTAATCTACAGTCTGACTGTTAAGGCATTCTCTTGTAAGGTGAAGTAGTATGCTTCCATAGCTAGTAACTTTCCAAATTTGGTTTCCCACTTCCCTGTTCCTTTCTTTGGTCTATAATCAAAAAGGTGATTAGGTCATCTATAGCTTTTTTCAAGTTACATTAAATAAAATTCAGTACTCTCCTCTGTAAAACAACCCCTTTGCTTCTGCTCTGGAGGAAGAATTTTGGACTTGCAAAATTTATAACCACCACACTATTTTACTTTAACCGTGTGTGCACTATACACCAAGTTATAAATTATTTTAAAGACCTATTGTATAGTAGTTCATATTTAGTACAGGTAAATGCCTCCCAAAATATTCCTAATAAGAAGTACCTTTCAGAAAAGGGATACCTTGCTAGTTGTTGTGAAAAGGTAAGCTCTCTTTATGAGAATGTGTTTGGTCTTACACATTTTATAAGTTTGTATACAAAAAGTTCAAGGTTACAAATGATATTTCCTTTTTTATAATCTAAGAAGAATTAGATTATATTTAGCTTGTTTTTACTCAGCGTGCAGCAGGCAAATGGCAATTCTTTTCAAATCTTTCAAGAACTTTAAGAGACATAGCCCATATATTCTTAATGTAAAATCCTGAACACAGTCTGTCAAAACACATCACTATGAAGAAATTTACATTCATTTGGTTGTGACCTATAATATTTCAGGATAACTTCTTGGGCATGTGAGGTATTTGCAAAGATCACAAATTCCCCTCTTAGAAGGACAACTTCCATAGCATTTAACCTGTCCTTGACATCTGCTAATGTTTATGATCTCCATTATTATCTATGCATGTATCCTGTACTCATAGTATTTTAAACAGGTGTCATACATTTTAAGAACGGCAATATTCCAAACATCCAGTACTTACAAATCCATAGGATTTGTTATAATTTTGACTTTCAATGAACTTCACAACAGAATTTGTCTTTTTGCCTATGCAACATGTGTTAGATATCTGCTTTTACAATTTCCTGTAGAGTGCACTACCAGCACACGACAACAATTCACTCCAGATTTAGTCTTGTTGCAGCTACCCCCTTTTCCAGAGAATTTTCAGAGCCAGGCTATAGGATTAACTAACTTTAACAGCAATAGCAGGTCAATCCACTTCTGGTACTTTATTTTTCAGGATCCTCGGGACAGAAACCAAGGAACATGGAGTATACTGGAGAAGCCCTTCTGGTGGTGGCACATTTTCAGTGAGCCGATTTCCAAAGGACCAAACAGCTTACTTCCTGTCACAGTGGCAAACACAATCTCATGCCAAAGCAGAATCCATAAATCTACAGAAAAAATAGTGGCTGGCACTGGACAGCCATCACAGAATGATCCACAGCCTTTCCGTCCTGGCCCAAGATCTCTAGGAAGAGCTCAGGAGTAGGACTAATCAATTGTTTTTGAGAGCAGCAGCTCACTCCAAACTATTTGCAGTAGCACACAGAAAGTCTACAGTGAGTACAGAGTAAGTCTAATATTTCTAGTGTGAGGAAAAAAGAGTTTATAAAGTTTCTCTTAAGATTTTATTTTCAGCAATATAGGGGGGAAGTTTAGGCCCAAGCAGTCTGGTAAATGCTATCCCCTTGTCCAGTTACTGTGACCTTGTTTGTTACTTTCAAAGGAAAACAAAGATATGGTATTTTTGTCAGAACTGCCTGCTAGGATTGCTTTTGATTAGTAAATTAAGTGCAAGGTCAAGCTGCTTTAGCAACAAGGAGTTTTGATAAGGTGCTCCCATGGTTATGTTATAAAAAAATGACAACCTTAATGTTGCTGTGAACTTACATTTAAAGAAAATGTGAAAAAGTGATTATGTGTAGCTAAGAAATATTATATAATCGGAATGTATCAGCAAGTCTAGCTGAGAAGTAAATAGGCAAATGCAATACACAAAAAAGTCTATGTGTATGGATTTTTATGTATACACATAACAAAAATAGGGGTGTTCCTTGAAGTTTCTTCTGAGGTAATGTTTACTTACCTTTAAAAAGTGAAATAAGATAATAGGAAGGCCTTGCAATAAACCTCAACAGCGTTTATTCCAGTTATAAAAATGTTCATTCTGCCATCTATCTGCTGAGGTAAGCCTGTGAATTTCCATTAAAATTTCAGCTTGGCTGGTAATAAAAAAAATAGAAAGATAGGAAAAGTTAAAAAAAGATAATTGGATTCTTACATGATTGCAATATAGTCTGACACTTCTAAGTAAGGCTATACCTTCTGCCACTGAACCAAAGGTTACCTGGCATGGGATGTGTCTCCTGTCACTAAATAAGCTATGAGATTCATTCACTTGGAAAGTTGGGCCCTATCTAGTCTGTTATTTACAGAAGTTAGACCATTATGATTTTAATATAAAATTAGACAAACAACTGGAGCACTTGTCACTGACATATTACTCTACTTACATAAAATATGTATTAAATTTGCTATTAAAATGTAAGGCAAATACTCTGAGGCACTCCTAATGGCACAAAATGGTGTTGTTACTTCCAGAGACAAAACTGAGCTATTCAAGAACAGCAAGTCGTCAGTACCACAGCTTTAATTATATTTGTTTAATTCTGTGAAGAAGCACAAGTGAGTAAAATGTTCTCTTGTCTGAACAGACACTTCCATAATGGTAAAAGTCCAAAGATCTCTTAGTGGGACAGGCAATCATTCAATAATGATGATGGAGAACACTTAAATAAAAACTACAACTATCAAACTCATTAAAACAAACCTCTTGGTTTGTTATGACAAATGTGATGAGAATGACTATGTACACTAACAACACTAAGGACCCCTCAGTAGGCTGAAGCTCAAGAAAACTCATATAATGATGTTTCCCCTGGATTTTGCTTAAAACTAATCTGTGATGACCTCCTGGAACTGCTTAAATGAGAAATCATTCACTAGGTTAACCAAAACTTCCTCTGCACTTTCTCCTCCCAGTTCCTGGTGCTCACTACGAAATTTTGCTATGAAATGAGGCCAACGAGCTTTTCACTGGACTTTCAAAATTCAGTTGGCTTATGCTCAGGAAGAAACAAAGATTCATCTATACTAAAGAGAAGTGATAAGATTGCTTTATAGGAGGTAAGGGACACGGAGACATGGGAACAACATGCAAAAAAAGAAACCAAGAAACAGGATGAGAGAAGCAAACAAAAAAAAAGGGACTGAGAAAGGGTGGAGACAGTGAAAACGATCTGCAGCGGTAAAGCACAGAACAGAGAGCAACAGGAGTGTCCCATCAAAAAGGAGCCTGATGTCTGGTATTTAATAGGATAGATGGAAAGCACTTGCTACTACCAATTGTTGTAAGCTTAGAGAAGTTTCTACTTTCCTTAAGAACTGAAGGGGTTTGGAACAGAAGCTAGTTCATTTACATGATTTTATAATGAGTAGACACAACTGTTGAAGTCTCAACACTGCTTAGGAAAACTCAATAGTACTACTTAAAAGCTAGCAAGTAATGAAAATTGACTTGCTTATAACAAGTCAGAGTTAGCACTTAAGCATTAACCTGCAGTATCACCAAAATTACTTCATTTCTCAACTCTATAGTGAATATTGTAGGACTCAACTATTGTGGAAAAAAAAGTTATTATTTTGCTAAGTTTGTAGCCATAAATTCACCTATGTCTACCTACAGAAAATGGAATCCTACTATTTTCTGGACACAAAAGAAATCAACTACTTCTACTTTAATATTTTCTGTTAAATTAGCATCTGAGAACTTTATAATGCTCATAAATATAGTAAATTTAATTTTCATAGAGAATCATAATCATTCAATTAAACATTTGATCCTCATGGATGTTTTTTAAACATTACTTATAATGAAATACTAAACAATTCAGGAAAAAGAAAATTAAATTTTTCGATTTTTAACTGCTCTACTAATAATTCAAAATCTAGTTTTAGAACCTCTTACTAAACCTTTCACAATAATGCAAGTATTTCTCAGCCCAAGGAAGTTCTTGAATATAAATTATCAGCATAGAGAACATATCAGATGAAAGTTTAAAGTATATTGGCAAATACATATGCTCAGAAATAGAGAATTTTGTTTCAGTTGTTTAATTAGTTCCTGTGATTTCACAAACTCTTTGAAAATTCCTCTTCAAATAAAGTCATGTGCGTTAGTGTCCTGGTGTCGCTCACTAAAACTATGTCAGTAACAATAAGTAAAGACAGTGCATACAACTTCCCACAGCACTGTGCTTGCTACATCTAACAATTATATTGGCAACATTTTCATTTCCAGTCCCAGCCATTTCCACATTAGTTGCTGAAACCCAGATTCCTGCCGGTATCTGCACATTCCTCTACTGCAATCCCTAACCACCAATACGATTATCTCCAGTAGGCTACTGTATGATCCCTAATTCTTTTGGGATGTACTGGTGTCCATAGCCAGGCTCAATGGGGCTTTGAGCAACATCGTGTAGTGGAAGGTGTCCCTGCCTATAGCAGGGGTTGGAACCGGATGATCTTTAAGATCCCTTCCAAACCAAACCATTCTGTGCTTCTATTCTGTGATGTAAAGACATTCCTTCCATGTTTCAGGAGACTTATTTCACGTACTGTAAGACTATACCATTTCCAAGAACGGTTATCAGAAAATTATTATGATTTTAATAGTCATTATAAGTAGATAAATGAAACTGCTTTGTGTACCTTTGAGACATCTTTACATTTGTTTTCATGCTATTATTGACACATAGTTTCAGTTAAAGATTCTCATTCCTTCCTGTCAACTGATTCTAAAGAATAATGATCTAGTGTAATGCTGTTTTACAGGGGGGAAAAAAAAGATAATATTTTCTTTCCATTCAAATCCCCCTGTTTCCGCAATCTATTGTGACTATTGATGATATCACCAGTTGTCCCTGTTCCTCATGCAGTACCAACTGGTGTCTTATGACAAATGCCTGGAGCATGTAGATTTTATCTCATGATTTTTTTTTCCCCATCGAATACCTAGAATGTGAAAAAGCATAAGTCATGTACTTAATAGCAAATGAGTTCACACCTAAAACTAACAGGAAGAAAAAGCATTCCAGCATCTCCTTTAGAATAACATCTGAAATAACAAGCTATTCAAAAGAATCAACAGAAAGAATGAATTTTCCAGAGCTACTCAGAGTCAACTATCAGGATTTGTATCAGGATAGGGCTACTTCTAGGTGATGTGTGTTGCAGCTGATTGCAGAGACAGCTTGTTACTACAACCAACTTCAGTCAAGCCACTTGTTGTCAGGTATGCATTTTCTTCTTTATTCACAATTACCAATAAAGTAGAAAAAATATGATTGTTGATGTTTTTAGTTAACTTACTACATTTATGAAAGCATTGTGTTTGGAGAATACTGCCACAGCTCATCAGTATGAGATGGAAAAATCATATAGCAGTTCAACCCACCAAGACAAATTCAAGTGCCAAGAAGTAATCTTTTGCTAACTAGTAAATCTATATTAACTTTTTTGGAATATTTTGCCATATGAATTAAAAAAAATTGCCTGGAAAAATAAGTGAATCGTAGACATAGTTGTAAGGTAAGCTTGTAGTAAACTGAACCAAAAGTGTATTCCCATAGCTCAACTAAATTTTCCAAAGCCTTATGAAGCTGCAATTAAAATGAAAGCAGGATTTTAAATGCAGCCATAAAAATTATTTTAGTCTGGTCGCTTCTGCTGTTAATTATGATTTTCTGCACACTCTGCAAAAAGACTCCTTGAGTCCATGCTCATCATTTACACAGTGGGCTGAAAGCTGCAGTACTCATGGGAGAGAGACTGACCCTGATCAGAGATTACACCTGAAAATGACAGTACAATCAATAAACCCTAATGATGGATAGATGAGAAGCAGATTTCACAGATGGCCTCAACTCTCAGATATTTGCATGAAGTGCAGATTTCTGGATAGGCATGGACCTTGAAGTAAGCCTGTCAGCCAAGACTGGATGTAGCAAATATCTGCTGGAAATGGGGGCTGGAAAAATGGCAAAATTTTCTGCACTTGCTCACCAGCTTGATGATAGAACTAAAGAAAATACATGAATCAGCATGCATGTCCAAAAACGATTATCTGGCAATGTAATGTCTTCAATCAGTTTTGCACTCATCACAGAGAAAGGTCTGGCATGCTCAAAGACATACGTGCAGACATAGGAGCCAACTCTACAAGCAACCTGAGACAAGAATTCACTGGCGTGCTTAGGCACACCTGCATTTTTGGTCAGAATGGAGGACTGAATTGATTTGTTATTAGCACATTTTTGGACTCAGCTGAGCAAACAGTAACAATGGATGCTTAGTTTGGGTTACTGATTCAACTGGCTGCAAGTTAACCTACCATTTAGACACCAAATAACAAAAACAAAACAAAAACCAACCAACCAAACAAAAAAAACCTCAGCCCAAAAAATCTCAATACAGCTACTGAGAAAAATTGCCATAATTAACACATAATTTCAAATTATTCCAAAGAATTCAGTACATGTAGTGTAAGAGACATTGTATGACAGTAAAAATCCCAAGAAAAAGTATTAAGAAGTGTCTTAGAGAGATTACCACAAAATACTCCCAAAACAGAACAGTTTGGCAACCATTAGGTTTAACTGGTAGATAAAAGAGATACACAGCACCATACTTAAAGAGAGGAAAGGATGCTTCATTTTAGCATAGATATTTCATTTGTCTCAGATTTAAGATTAACCTTCACTTATGGGAATAAGAAAGCAGTGACAGTGAAAATTTTCTTACCATCTATGCATACTTCCTTTATTGCTCAAATGTTAGTGTTTAAAAAAATACAAGCCATCCCTATTCTTGGAAAATCTCTAAATAGGGATTAGGAAGGCAAGATACAAGCTGGACAAAGAGCAGAATCATACCTATATCCTAATTATACAGTATTAGGAATCCAGTAACCCACATTGACAGGTTACTGCAGACTTCAGAGGTACCATATGACTTAACATAAAAAGGCAGGCCTGATGAGACTGCTATACTGCTCTCAGCCATCAGTCAAATGTGCTGTTAAAAAGACAGCATATGCTAACAAAAGGGTACTATTAAAGAAGATAAAAAATACCTTTTCCCCTAAATGCATATGGTTTTCTTGAAGCTCTGTTAAGTTGGTTGGAGGACAGGCACAATTTTCACTGCTGATCTAAGTAAAGTTGACTTCGCTTTTCTTTTGAGAAGTTAGAATTCAAGATTTTGGTAGCCTCAAGTCTGGTGCATCCTAAACACACAATGCTCAAAAGTAACATGAAACCAACTATACTCCTTAAAATGCAGCATTTTTAGTTGTGTTTTCAATTTCTTAATATATACCCTTGCATTAGAACTAATAAAGACTTGTGTAACGCTGTAATATTGCTGTAGCTTTCAAAGCATCAAGAACTGCAGCGTGTCTACAATGCTTAACCTGAAATAATCTTTTGGAACAGGCAAAGTCCTTAGTGATACCTTGAGTAAATTGTTGCAAAACTTGACTGTCATGGTAATTCCACCCTTGAAAAGCCATGATGAGCAAGCGTACTTATTCCCCAAAGCACAGCTTTTCTTTTTTTTTTTTTTGCCTTTTTAAGTGGTATTTAAACCAAGCACTATCACAAGTGGGATGTTCTGGTGTTCACTTGGATGGGGGCTTTGTACAACCTGGTGTAGTGGGAGATGTTCCTGCCCATGGTAGGGGGTTTGGAACCGGATGATCTTTAAGGTTCCTTCCAACCCAAACCAGCCTGTGATTCTATGACTTCTGGGAAGACTTTGCATTAGTCAGCCAGTGGACTAAGGAAAGAAGATCCCACTGCCTAAAGGCTTAGTAAGATCATCACATTCCTTAAAAGATCCTGAGAAGAGCTCTTGACTTCCTTCTAGATCCATGAAGAACACAGCTCATCCAACAATGAAATGTCCTGAGAGAAGTAATATAACCTTGCAGACAAATAAATACCTCTGACCAGTGCCAAGACACAGCAGATAGTTTACTAAAAACTGAACCTACTTTATAAATAATAGAAGGCTTCAGAACCCTGTGTTGGTTCAGATACCAAGAAGGATGAGGAGGCAGGATGTCTCTGGACTTCCACAATGGCTGATATTGCAGTCTTTTTCAGACTGGTTACAAACTTTTTCCTCAAATGATTTGGGGAAGTTTGTTTTTGAGAATGGATTTAGAAATTCCAGTGAAATTTATTTAATCAGCCAAATCTTTCCATTTTGCTTCTCTTTCCTTGGTTGTTTGATTCAAGTACTTCCAAGTTTTGAAGTCAGCACCAGGAAAAGTCCTTTTTCCTTATGTGCATATGCACCTCTGTATGTAAAAAATAGGGCTGTCTTCAAATCTCCGAGCAGAAATCTTCACAGCTGGAGGAAGTGCTGTGTCCAAGAAAATCAAGTCAGGGAACCAGTACCGTGCTATGATTTTCCACATACAACATTTTTCTCAAATAATGTTGCCTATTAGTATACAATTCTTCATTAGCAAATCAGTAATTGGGGAAAACTGACAGCTAGTTATGGACAAAATTTCCTTGTTTCTGAAATAAAATAAATTGCTGGTTTAGAATAAACTTATATATGTTATTTTGTCATTTTTAGATTAATGAATGGGGTTTTTGGTGTACAATTTCTTGAATCTTGGAACTTTTTCCTCAAAACTCCTATTCTAAAAGCTATCTACTTTTCTACAACATAGAAATACATGTTTTTAGGGTATTTTTAATCATAATAGACAGAAAGGGTGTTCAATATACAAAATCCAAATTCCATAGTGCTATTCTTAGAAAACAAATAGAAGCTATCTCTCCAGGTTTATACAGACATCACATTATCACATTTTCAGAATTATTTGTAATAAATACATCCTCAGAAGTATTGAATGCTTAACGCACAACCACAAGTAAGGAATTTATTTGGGTACTTTTGTATGACTCACATACGTTGAAGTTTCCAAAAGTAATTCTTCAATTTCAGAGGCTGATACACCTAATGTGACTAGACAGTAATATTGACAAACATACTAATTTGGAACATCACAGTGAGTCAATTCAGTGAAGTGGAAAAAAATTAATTAGATATTCAGAATCACTCTATTAAATCTAAGACTCTACATATTAGTAGAAAACAGGTAAATATAACAACAAATTTAACATACTGGCAATTTCATAAAAGACCACAGATTGTTAAGGTTTTCAATGCCATACACCCCTAACAGAAAATCAATTTTCTTAACACTATTTGTAGTTTTCCTCTGTTTTCATAATTGTATACAAATGTTAAACTTGAAGGACCCTTAGAAATTATCTAAAGCATAGTAGTTAATCAAACAGTTCAATAATTTGACAAAATATTCCCCATTATTTGGTGACTAAAGTCACTTACTACAAATAATGATCAGAAACTAAAACTAGCACTTACATTACCTTGTTAATTTTCATGAGGTTTGTGTACAGCATTTTATTTGCAATTAGTACACATGATATGATTGCAAGGAACACTGCCCATGAGTATTGTGACTTGACATTCAGGCAAAGGTATTTGGTTGCTTGCTAAAACTATTGTATTAAAAAGAATTTCTAAATTAAAAGGCACTCTCTTTCCTTTAAAGCTGCAATGTTCTGCAACAAAACCTTTCTTAAATAAATGCATACTTGTCCTGCTTTGGACTTCATAATAGTTTCTAAAGACAGTAATGCCCATATTTATACACTCTTACAATATCTATGGACTGAAACCCATTGCATTGATTAATTAAGAAAATAGGGCACATTACCATATTAAGAGAAGGCTCCCCTAGTCTTCCCTGATAGATATTAACCACTTTGTTAATAAGAGAAGTGACAGAGTATAGTTTTTACATCTGAGCATGACATTAGGCCAAAGAGATCTAGAAGCCAGAACTAGAACTCTTGGTATACAGGACTAAAACTCACAATAATGATGTTAAACTGAAAACATGACCTGGGAGAAAACTAAGATGCAATTAAAGATGGTAAGTAGTTTAACTAAGAATAATCAGCTAAGAAAACACCAGATGAGGACACACAGCGTGTAGCTACCCTGGCGTTTTGGTAGCTAGAATTACCATGAGTAAAAATGATCAGCAATGCAATATTCTTGCATAAAAGGCAACATACTACCTTGAACTGAAACTAATCTTTACAGTTTACTTGTTGGTAAGACTACAGCTATAAGTTCCTTATAGAACATTCTCTACCTAATGAATGAAGGAAGAAATTAGAGGAATTCAGCAGAAAATATTAACTACCAGAGGTCTAAAAAAGGTGACAAAGAAAGCAAAAATTAAATAATGAGGAGTCTTTCAGTTGAGAGGAAACACATGGAAATGTAACAGATAACAGGGGAAAACACCCAGAATGTGCATGCAAAGTAAAAGCTCATTCTGTAGGAATATTACTTGTTTGTGGTGACTAGAAGGAATTTTTTCCCTAAATCTAGCCCTGTCTTTTTAGAGATTTATCAGAGGTACTCCTCATTGTCTAGGAATTGAACTTGTAACTAAGATACAATTTTCTTTAGCCAGTATATTCCACTTTTTATCAGTTTCTTGCTTCTGTAAAAACACTACACAAAGTTAACTAGTTTCACAATGATTTTATCTACTCCAACCACACCAGATGGGTTTAACAATAAGTAAAAAGTTTTCTATCATGGTTCAAGAGAAGCCTTTAAATATAGCAGTACAAGGTCTGCAACCAGAACTATAAGAAAAAAAGCTGTATATGCAACCAGTTTTCAGGTAAAAGCAAATATCTCACCTGTTTCTTCACATACACCTTTAGCCAAAATCCTCTAGGTGTGCATGACCTTCAAAAGCAGGTTAATTTCATTTTTAGAGCAAATGATTGTGTTAAAAAATCAAAAAAGCCCCTCCAAACAAACAAAAAACCCCCCAGCAAATAAAATCCCAAACAAACCACCAAACCCTCAATTCCTAAATTCCTCCTCTTCTTTTTCCCCTTTACCTAACTTCCCTCACTTCCATACCTTAATGGCACTTTATGTGCCTCCCTTGCTTCACCTGGCCATTTTCATTGCTCAAGATTTCACAGGCTGTAAAAGAACATTTGTTGGACATAGAGCTACCTTTAAGCTTCTCACTTCTAACATGAGCTCAGCTTTTGATAGCAATAAACACATACAATTTGGACATGTTATTGGAACAGATATCTTATTAGCAAACAAAGCATTTTGCTTCAGTATATTCTAAATAGAAAAAAATCCATATTCCACCTCTGAACAGCTTAAGTACCAGTACTTCTGCGAATTTAACTAAAGTGCTGATATGAATAGAATTAACTCAAATATCTGGTTATGGAACTGAGCACTAAATCCATAGGCTTCTAAATATTAAAACTATACTAAAAATCTTAAGTCAGACCCAACATCACTGCATTAATTCATCCCTACCTCTTGGTTACATCCTAGCAGTGATTTTACAAGCAATATATTCACTTTCATAAAAAAAAAACACGTTGAAAAGTTAGTCAGACAGTTCAGAATGACATCTCTTTTTAACACACTACACATGCTCACTCCTATGCAAACCAAGTTTTAACTGTCATGCTGTCAAGAAAAATGATAATTCCCTAGTCATATCTTATCTTTCCAAGGTAGTAAGAACTAGAGAACATTTACAATAGAAAATTGTATCATATGTTTAATAAAATCTGCTGCTTGCATGAAAGCCCAGAGAGATGTTGTATTTGAAGCTGACAATGAAAAAGAAAAAATCAAAAAACCCAACCAGTGAACAAAATGCACAAAAGTGGGAAGAATTTCAAGTTTCATACATGCCTATTCTTCTATTTCCTCAGACCTCTCTCAGCTTAATGCAATATAAAAGTCCATTAATAAAAGCCTGAGCATATGTAAAGCAGTCTTAGAGCTGCATTGGGTCATTAACTGTGACAGATCTTCTTAGATAATATATATCCATGTGCTTATTAAGAAAAGTCCCAATCCCAAAACTCACCTTAAATATGATGCCTTACCAATATCCGACAATCAGGCGTTACCTGCAGCAACAGATGTGTGCTGCTAAATCTAGTCTGCTTCTGAATGCTCCCCTAATTTGGTCCCAAATTTGTTGTAGTAAAAACCAACCAACCAAAACAAAAAACCCCCAAACCAAGACAATAAACCCCCAGAAAGCTACTCATACTTTTTTGATCTAATGAAATAAGGCTCATTGCATTTAAGTTTTTCCTTTGGATTTTGCAATAGACATTGTGGGGTTACCTTGGTATCTGAAAATTTGTAAGTAAAACAGAACTGCAGTTGATAGTTAAGGCATACTATCTCCGATTAACCAAGCAAGTTAGTGCAGAACATTCTCTATAAGGGGAGGTTGCCTCATTTGAAGTGGCTTGAATCTTTCCAACTCTCAGTGCAGTCTGCAATGTACACATCTTTGTCGAGGCTGGAAAAGAAGGTTTCTCAAGGTACAGATTTTTTGATTAGTTATTTTTCTTTAAAGTGATTAATTGTTGTTTTTTTGCTTTGTAGCAAAGGTACCTGGAAACTCTGTGTGGAACTCTGTTCACTTTTTATTCCTTAAGTTACTTCAGAAGAACTAAGCAAACTGTTTGAGTCAGTCCTTTATATAAAGTATGAGCAAAGGGGGAAGAAACTAACTGAGAAACATTTAAACTGGGATTTGACCTCCTACAGCGTTATGATGATTCACACATTTTATTAAAAGTTTCCGCTTAATCCACAAATGCTCAGTTAAAAAGCCCCAAAGAAGTGTGATTCGAAAAGAACAGCAGTTTCCTTTACTCTTACATCACAACATAACAAACCTACTGAAGTCTCAGGAGTACTGCTGTGCCTCTCTTTCTGGTAAAATTCTGTTGCAGTTTGTTTTTCCTAACATAACTCATCTGACACGAGGGAGGTAAATTTCACAGAGGAGTGCAATGTAGCCATTAGACTTCTACGGATACTTGATCCTACCCCTCTGCAACAAACCAGAGTGAAAACACCGCCGGAGTGAAACAAGTTGAGCGAACTGCTAGCAGCACTGCTCCTGCCACCTGGGGGGAAGCTGCGGCACCCACCGCCCACGGCAATACAGAGAGGCTGCTTGTCCCTCGCCACGCTCCCCTCCCGCGTCTCCGTGCCCCTCACCCCGCTGGAAACTTTCCGCGGGCGCGGCACGGCCGCTGACACCGGAGTCGAGCCGCTGGGGCCGCGGGATGCCGGCGCTGCTCTGCCACCGCTGCACGCGTCGCCCCGGCGGGGAGGCACAGCCTCGGGCACCGCGCTGGGTACCCGAGCGCGAAGCGGGTCCTGCCGAACGAACCGATGTGCCACCGCCGTGCCATCCTACACCGCGGGCTGTCTCCCGCCCGCCTCCCCTGCCCTTGTCCCTTGGCCGGCTGCGGCAGGATAACTTTCCAGGGGACGCTTGCCCTCTCCTGGCACCGGAGGCGTGTCGGGTCCGGTCGGGTCGGGCCGAGCCGGGCCGGGCAGGCGTGCGGGGCGCTTACCTGATGTCCCCGCTCGGCTGCAGGGCAGGGCAGCGTCCCCGCGGTCCCCTTCATGCCCGAGGGGCTGCCTTGCCCGCACACACGTCCTCATCCAGCTTCCTGCCCGCGGGCTGCGCCTCCTCCCCTCGCCCTGGCAGGGCGGGCGCCGCTCTCGCGGTCTCGCCGGCGCGGCAGGGAGAGAGGGAGGAACAGAGGGCGGGCGCCAGGAGGAGGAGAAGCCGAGCAGGGGGCGGGAGACGAGCTGCGCCATCCCTCTCTCCGCCCCAGCCGCTGAGCGGACATCGAGCGGCTGCGGACGAGCCGCGCTCCCCGGCCATGGGAAGCGCAGAGGCTCCTCCGGCCGCCGCTGCATCGAGTCCCTGCCGTGTGTCCTGGCTCTGGCGGGCAGAGCATGGCTGCACCGAATCCTTGCCGTGTATCCCCCGGCTCTGGGGGGCAGAGCTAGGCATGGCTCGGCTTCACCGAGTCCCTGCCGTGTGTCCGGGGGGCAGGGCAGGGCAGGGCAGGGCTCGGCGGCGCCTCTGGAGGGCGCCCCGGTCCCAAAGCTCGGCGCTTTGGCGGAGCGCCCCGGCTCCAGGGCCGGCGGCTGGGCTGGACTGGGCTGAGCTGGGGAGGGCAGGGCAGGGCAGGGTTGTGTTGGACTGGGCTCGCATCGCCGCACCTCGCCCGCTGCCGGCGATGGAGTTTGGGGCCGGCCTCAGGGTGGGACGGACGGGCTGGGGAGGCTTCGGGGTGTGTGGTCGGAGCCGGGGCAGGACAGATGTAGTGGAGAGCACTAAAGGAGCGAGAGAGCAGATGCTGGAGAAGATTGTGAGAATGCGGGTTTGCGCACATTAGGAGAAGAAAAAGGGATCGGGGAGGTGAGGAGAGAAACTGACCAAGACAGAGAAGAAGGGTGATGTGCAGATTGGGAAGATGAATGATAAATACACTTTTTCCTGTTAAAAGTTGCAGGAAGTGTGTTCAGAAAGGCAGAGAAGAGTGAATACCAATGGGATAACTGAAGAGGAGAAAGGAGTAGGAAAGGATTGTCCTGCAACAAAGGGGAAAATGTATCCTGCAAGTCGGCAAAGGTGGGGTTTGGGAAGGTGAAGAGGCTAAGGAGATAAGGGTTCTGAGGAAGCCAAAATTTTGCTGGGCTTGACAGTAAAACTTACTGAGCTTGACATGTGAAACTTAGATGTTGGGTATGGAGAAGAAGTTTAGCTACCTTATCCTAGAGGTTAGAAAAATGAGTCACTGAGGAAGTGACTTTAACTTAGAGGGGATTTTAATTAGGAGAAATATGCCCAAGTGGAAGCATTGGAATAGCAGGAAATAAGCTCTGCAGGAACTGCTGGACAAGAAGCAACTCTGACATCAAAAGAACAATTCCCAGCTTGAAAGAGTTAGTACATCTTAGCAGAACACACAAAGTTCTTGGTTGAAAGGAGCAGGAGTATTGCTTCTATATGGGATAGAAATCACCCTGTTCAGAAACTTCTTCTGTAAGAATTGTGCAGTATATCTTACCATTTTCTGGCAAATTGTGCCATCCCACATGGGTAGTGGAGAGTTGGATTTAAGCCCTCCAAGCTAAACTCACCTTTACAACCAGTATAGCGAAGTGGACCCTGACCATCCAGGACTAGCGGTAAAAGCAGTATTTCCTACACACCTGATATCATCCTGGTCCTTGGAGAGCTGAACTGAGCTTTAGCTTTTAGACAACCCAATTTGAAGACTGTATGGGCATGTAGATTCATTGCTTTTAGTGTTTACCGATTGGAAGTTCATGCTGCTGAACTGAACTACCCAGGAATTTCTACTGCCCCTCCACATGGAAAATGACTTGAGATATGATGGGATACAAACTGGGATACATGAAACTGGAGTAGAAATTACTGTGTTTACACTGAAATGTGTCATTGAAGTATTTACTGCAGAAATGAGAGGAAAAAATGTTAAACATCAAATTAATCTCTTCATCCAGAGGATAATTTATTGCTGGAATAATCC
Source organism: Pomatostomus ruficeps (assembly GCA_013400735.1). Taxonomy (NCBI): domain Eukaryota; kingdom Metazoa; phylum Chordata; class Aves; order Passeriformes; family Timaliidae; genus Pomatostomus; species Pomatostomus ruficeps. Next base: position 53,361 of record VYZT01048773.1, read on the forward strand.
CTTCCTTCACTGACCTCCTCCAACTTTTTGATCTACAACACTCTGAAGTGTTTTTTGTTTGTTTGTTTTAAGTCAGAGTTTTGTTCTGGTCTATTCTAAGCCCTTGTATCTCAGCTATTGCAAGAAAGCTGTAGTGAACTGTAGTGAATTTGTGTCCAGCACAAGGCTTGTGTTGTATGAGTGATTTACAATAAACAGAGTATTGTAGGCACAGGCTAGCCAGGATATAGATTGGATTGGAAAAAAAACCCCAAAAATGGTATCTTAGCCTGCTTTGGGGTAGGACTATGTAATCTATATCTTTTTCTTTGGTTTTCTCTTTTCATTTTGCTTCCTGCCCTTTATTGTGCAGAATCTCCCTTCTTCTTGTGGCTCATCAATCCTACCACTGTACTAATATCTAAAATGAATTTACATATTTTGGATGTATATAGAAATTTTTATAGGAGTTGTTACTAGAGATCTAAGAGATGATACTTCAGTAGCCATCCCTTGCATAAAAATGGCGTGCCAGTCTGGACTTCCAGGTGCTGTTTTAGTATTGGGGAAAATAATGATGGTTAAAATAAATGTTTAGCTGGTTGTTCATATGAGTTGGAAGTTCTCTGGCAGTTACTTTTGGAGCTGCTACTCAGGTCTGGTGATAATCTTGTATATCTGAAACAAGGTGAAAACAACATTTTCAAGTTATTTCTGAGCTTTGTCATCCCTGGTTTTTTTGGTGGTCTTTGTGAAGATCTGTAGCTAATCAGGAAATCTTTTTTGAAACGCCTCTCTCAGAGGTGCTGTTTGCTACCATTTTGTATTGTTTGTAACAAATCTCTTTTGGTTTCTTGAACTGTTGTACGTCTGAATCTGAGATAATGTACTGCAAATTATTGTCCTGGATACACTAGCAAGTTTAATCAAAATTAGTGGAAAATTCAGTAATTTTCTTAAAAGTATGTACTCTTTAACATACTCCATATTTGTTAACATAATCCATAATGTACATAGATTTGTAGATTCAAAGTATATTTTAAAAATTCTTGATATAGGTAAAATGCTCACAGTATGCTTTAATCACTGGGACAGCATTAGAATTCAATATGTTGATCACCTAGATTCAATGTTATTAATAACTCGTGCATCAGAATCTGTTCCATATAAAATAAAATGAAATATTGTATTATGGATAACAACTAAAAAATCCCTGAAGAAAATACATTTATTCTGAGTGACTCTGTGTTTTCTTTTCGAAGACAGATTGCTTGTACAGTGCAATAAGCAGTGAGTGAGCTATAACTGTAAAGATATTTGGGTTCATAATGAACTGGCTAATATGTTGATCAGTTCAGGTTTGTGGCATCTGTACCATCATGTAAACAGTTGAGTTCACCTTTGTTGTGGTTTTAGTAGAGGGGAGGGGGCCATAAAGATGGCTCCTGTGAGAAGTTTCTAGAGTTCTTCACCATTTCCAGCAGAGCCAATCTCTGATGGCTCTGAAGATGATGGACATGTCACTGGCCATGTCTGGGCCAGTGAGAAAGGTTGGTTACGCCTCTGTGATGACATATTTAAGGAAAAATCAAAACAAAGTGTGCACGTAGCTGCTTTTAGTTAGAGAAGGAGGAGGATGTGAGAACATGTGAGGGAAAACAACATGGAGGCACCAAGGTCAGTGGAGAAGGAGGGAGAGGAGGTGCCCCAGGCTCTGGAGCTGAGATTCCTCTGCAGGCCGTGGTGAGCCCATGGTGAGGCAGGGTGTCCCCCCTGCAGTCCATGGGGTCCATGAGGGATGCAGAGCCACCTGCAGTCCGTGGGTGAGGTGCCAACATTGGAGCGGGGAGATGTCGGAAGCCGCAGCAGCCATGGATGCCAGAAGAAGCCGCAGNAGCAGGGGAAGAAGATCTTGGAAATGGACTGACCTGAACCCCCACACCCTGCCCCCCTTGCACTGTTGGTGGGAGGGAGGGAGGGGTGGGGAGTGGAAAGAAGGGTGTCTTTTAAAGGTTTAGTTTATTTCTCATATCCTCCTTCTAACTCAGGTAGTAATAAATTTTCACTTTTGCAACTTTAAGCTGAGCCTAGTTTGTCCTTGGAGCGTTTTCTCCCGGTTCCTTAACTCATAGACCTCTGAGTTAATTCCCTCGGTTTTTTTTCCCCTCTCCTTCCCTCATCTGCCCAGCTGTGGCAGGGGAGGGAATGAGTGAGCAGCTGCCGTGGGTGCCTGGCACTTAGCCAGGATCAAAACCACGACAACCTTCTTTTTCCTCACCTGTCCCCACCCCCTATCCATCCCTCATTGGCCATGTTGCTTATGTCTTTTTTTGGATTCCTACTCAGCTGTGACAGAAGCTAAATAGCTTTCCCAATAAAGAATCTCAAGGTCGGAGTTGGGAATAGCTCATACTGACGGCATGGATCCATCTGTACTCAGCTGGCTCATAGCAGCTTACTCATTGTTCTCCAAAGATGCAGCCCTTGGGTTGTGCTATGACTTCTCATTGTGCTGTCATGTGCCATGGAACTGTTAATCTGCCAGCATAGCCCTACCCTTCAAAAATTGTATACTGAACTGTGAAATAACCAGGTTGTCTCTGGGAAATCTCTGTGGCTCATACTACAAATCCAATACTGTTATTTGAGCACTTAAAAAAATAGTAACAAACCCCACCAAAAAATGAACAAAAACCCCTCTAACAACAAAACAAAAACACTCCCACCCCTAGGGTTCTTAATATTTTCAGGGAGTATGCCTGAGTGATCAGCTTTCTTTTGAGAAAAGAAAAAATCTTACATGGTTTTAGGAAGCTATCTCCCTGGCCACCATCCAGCTGTGTAAGTTCAAGTCCGAAACATGCAGGATGGTCTGTCTTAGGGCTAAAGGATGCAACAACTGTTCTGTGGCTATGTGTCCTATGGCCTGCTTTTTCTGTGGGGACCTATGCAAAACACAAAGCAAGCCCCTGACAGCGTGTTATCCCCTTCAAGAAAGACAGGGCTTGATCTGAGCTCCATGGTCAGGTATCAGTAACAGCTCCCCTCCTGAAATCTAAGGATAGAATAACAAGGTGTTTGTTCACATCCAGACCCAGTGTCCATGAAAAGAGCCCAGTCAAGGTATAAACTCCAGAGGACTGGAGCCCACGGGCAACCTGTATTTGTGGAGTGTACTGTGCTTATAATCCCGAGCTCCTGAGAAATTCATACGAGCTCCTCTTCAGTTTTTCTGTTGCCCATTTTATTTCTCATATTGCATCTGGAATCCATGACTATCTCTCAAAGTTCTTTACGCTCTTTATACAGCCAACAAAAAGCTAAGTGCCTCCTGAGCATTCTGAATACTGTTTTTGAAGATTTCTGGCTACTCCTTAGGCAATAATTTCAGGATTCATTTGTAAAGTGCCTTTTCTGGCATTTTCTCCACTGAGGGGCCCCAGTTTGTATGTATTGGTTCAGTCCAATGCTCCTTTCAATGGAAACCTGCTAGATCCAACCAAGAGGAAAGCCAGACAGGATTGTTTCCTTGGTGTTCGTTCCTGGCAGGCAGATTTTTGCATGCCTTCCTTGCCTCCTTTTTTCCCTTCACCCCCTTAAGATTTTTTTCCTTTTATATTTGAACGTACATTTTCAAAGACTTCTTGCTTCAATGCAATTTTACTGTAATTAATTCAGACTATCCATTTTACTTGTCTTTTTGTACCCTTTAGATTTGACCAATATGAATGCACTGTTAGCAGAGTGAACACAGTTCTCATTTCTACCAGTTCTGTACTAATTTATATCTTATTATTTTCTTCTCAGTTGCTATTTAATCTTTTTTCCCCCTCTATCTGTGGAGAAAGGGATAAACTAATTAGATTTTAAATGCCATATTGCTGTTCTAAATAAAGTATTACTCATTAAAAATAACCTTTTATTATAACCCATTTTGTCACAAAGTTGTCCCTAAGTTAAATTTTTAGTAACTTTTTTAAGATTTATTTTTTAATTTTACCTGCTTAAACCAAATCAGTCAGTGATACAATGTAGTTGGATAAGTGTTTTGGTGGTGTCACGGTAAAGGTGGTTCATAAGCACGTTATTGTAAAGCAATTGCAATAGGGTGGCAATTGCTTGAAAAAGTAATTGTGTCACAATGATGTACGGCAAAATATTGTATTATATTTAAACTGGTCAAATATGACAACTAAGACTTGTTCTATTTTTTTTTTAATGGGATTGTTTCCTGAAATTATTAGAATCTTTTTCTGTAGTCATACAAAGAAGATGGATCTCTGTTGTAGGTATTTTAGCAGTGGTTATAAACAAGCTTTTCAATATCCTTCTGAAAAAAGGGTTTAAAACAGTATTAACAAGACGTTTCTGCTTTGCTTTGGTTCTGGATTTACTTCTTCTTTCTAAATTATCCTATATCTCTTGCCAAATTGCTATCAACATGTATGTGGCATAACAATTGTATTTTCGAATCTTTACTGTCAGCTGAATAATGTTCTTTCATGACACTATCTATGGAAATGTGAATTCCTTGGAGGCTTTATAATAGTAATCAGTACTTTTGAAATTTCTTTTATGCCATTATTCAGACTTTAGCAAGAATGTCATACAGCCTGAAGAGGAATCGTTTCATTGAGCCACTAGTTCTTGTGTCATCTAGATGAATGCATGCTCACTGTGTGTCTTTTAAATGTACTGAGTAATGGTAATAATAAATCTGGTGCTTCAGCTTTTTTACTACATTGAAATGTTATTTTATATCATTCTTTTATTGTGCAGTAGTTGTTCTGGAATTACCTCAGCTATTGAGTCTTATATCTATAATAAAATTTTAAGTTTCGTTATATTATTATGTACATCTTTGTTCCACTTTTTACTTTTAAGAATATGGATAACACATGTCCCAATAAGGAGCACAAGGAAAGTAAATAACAATAGAGAAACAAAGTATTATTCATTACAATGATCAATATAGATACAAATTAATACATAGTAGTACTATCATGAACAGGCCATGAATTCTATTTTGTTTGTAGGCTGATAGGAATATATACAATTCATTTCAGCTGTTGTACTGAGTATATTCAGTTACATACATGGCTAAGTATTTACAGCGTGAGCTATCACTTTATGTACAGCAATGCGTAAAGAACTCCCTTAATAGTACCCAAAGATAAAACCATTTAGAATAGTCCATGAGAATCAGTGCTCAGGTCTTATCCCACAGTCTCATGTATGGAACAGTGATGTGCCCTCTTTGCTGTGTCATTGCTTCTGTCCTGACTCAAAAAGAAAAATTTGGACTGTTATGAAATCCCCAAAGAATGTGGAATCTTTCAGAATTGCTTGTTCCCAAATAAAGCAACTTTCACCTTTCAGTCTCAAGGCTTTATAGATATTTGAAGCTGTATTCTTCTATGAGAGGTGAGTGGCAGAGTCCACCCCAAATTGTCCCTTATCTACTTATAGAAGAGTTTCTACTGTATGTTCCTACAGAAGTTCAGAAAGATTCTGAAATTAGATTCCAGTGTGGCAGACCATTTAAGACTTCTAAAGGAATACAGGATATTTTGAGAGCCCTCAGTCATCTGTTTCTACTGTTCTGAAATACATTGAAGAGACAGACACACTTTCCCACTGAAAAGCAGGGAATTTGGCAGCAAATGACAGCCAGAATAAAATAGCTACCTTAGAGTTGGGGCTGCCTTTGCAAAATTGAAGTCCAGTTCCAGGAAAATACAAGAATTTTCATTAACAGTAACTGAGACTAAATAGGCACAAAGAAAGCAACTATCAAATTGTAGAGTTCTTTAGCATATTTTCTTAGTTAAAAAAGAGAAAAGTATCTCAGACTTTATTTTAGTATGAGACATATATTTTTTCTCAAACAAAATACAATTATGGCATTGAAAATGATGAACAAATAGATCCTGCTTCTGTTTAACTAGTGCAGGATATAAATTTTCTTTGCAAAATATAAATTCATTTAGGATAAATGTAATAAAGGTGGGAGTTGCTTATATAGACATAACATAGGAAAAATGTATTAAAATCTCCTATAAATTCCCACTACTCCCAATTCTGTTTCAGCTTTTCAACCTTCAGCATTATTATAGGCATAAATGTAGTTCCTGAATAACTTGTTATTTCTAGGATCAGTATTTCCACCACTGCGTTTGTGAGCATGTTGGTTTAATTCTTTAGAAGTGCTGAAGTGCGAAGGAATGAAAGGCTAGATGTCCTTCTGTGGGCAGTGTTTCTTAGCTCTCTGCTCAACCTCTGTGTTATTTTGGACTTCATTATGAGAATCCTATCTTAGATTGCACATTGTGCGTGCCTTATGGAACTTAAAGTAAGTTGCTATGTTTCAGACTGAGAAGTAGAGTCTCCGTTAGCTATGAAGATTAACTGAAATCTGATGCATTCTAGTGTGAATGAAGTATGTGCATATCTGAAGCCATATGCTTAAAATTACCTTCACAGAGTAATTACTTCATTCATTATTTTAAAATGAAGTAATTAAATTAATTAATTATTACTTCGTAGAGTAGCTCTGTTCTAAAAGGAGCTCTGGAGGTCATCTTCATTCATTCCCTTCTCAAAGCAGGTCTAATTAGGTCAGGTTGCTCTGGTCCATGTCAAGCTGAGCCTTGAACATCTTGGTATCTGTAGACAACCTCCCTGGGCAACCTATTTGGAAACTGGATAACCCTGAAGATAATTTTTTCCCCCTATTATCTGCTCAGAATTTTCTGTGTTCCAGTCCGTGTTTGTTTCTTCTCCTCCCACCCCAGTTCACCTCCAAGAAGAGTCTGTCTCCATATTTACTATATCTGCTGGTCAATTCAACTTGATTTACATGAACACATTAGTGGATATATTCCTAAGTGATGAGGGAGACCGAAGTCCATTTCTTTCTACAGGCTACTAGGGGAAACAGAGCCACCATTTTTGCTGTGTGTCTGTAATAGAAGCACTTGTAGCTCTCTGTGCAGAGCTTGCATGTTGGGTCCTTTGGGCTGTTTGATCTGTCTCACTCCAGGTCAAGTGGGATCCTGGCACTGAGCTGTTGAAGCCAAGTTGTTCTGAGCACATGTAGGTTCAGAACTGCTGGTGACTAGAGAGTTTTACGTCAAATCAGGAACCCCGTAAGATTAGGGGTACCACTGAGCCACAGTTTTGTATTACAGCCATGTAAATGTTATAAGACTCATGTCAGTTGGCCATCTGTAGGGTCCAGTGCTCTTTGATATGTCCTAGGGGTGTCTTTCCTGGCACCCAGCAGTGTGCACCTTCCCTCCTTGTCCTTTGACCCATACGGGTTTCTTGGACAATGTAAGACAACTCAAACAACCTTAGACACTTTTATGTGAGTATATGCTTATCCCCATTGTGTGTTTTTCTGCTCCTGCTCTAAGGATAGGACTCAGTTTGAGATTTAGAAACCTTTATGCAGCTGTCCCTCTGTATCTAACTGTAAACTAAAGGTTTATGTTTCCTTTATCGTCAGAGGGGATCTGATCCGTCTGCTTATACAGCTAAGTGGGCATGGTGTGCTCTAGTATATCCAAGGCAGCCATGGGATCAAAATGGTGTGAGACAGGATTTGTAGGAGACCACCGTCCTTCTGGAGCAGCAGCTGAGAGTCAGTTAAAACACCCCACAAAACCTGAAATTGCAGTAAACCTTTCCTGGCTAGCTGAGAACTTGTTACATGCTTATTTCTTTCTTACCTTCAAGATAGATGTGGAAACTTTTTACCCTTTCTGTTGCTTCTGCTTCACTGTGCAGCAGTATGTCACCCTGCTGTCACTGTTCAATTAGCATTTAATTGAAAATTGACTTGATTATGAATTGCATGCTTATTAAAATCAATTTAAACATAAATTGCTGTTAAATAATACACTTTGATGTCATTCAATGTTATTAGTAAAGATGCTATGGGGTTTTTTTTCCATATTTCATTAATGCTTCTTTCAAGCCAATGAATAAATATTTTATTAAACATTTTATAAAAAGGTAATTCCTCACACACAGTTTTTGTAGCACATGAAATGTACTTTGCAGACTTTTTCTCTAGTTCTGTCAGGTGCAGTTGCTTCTAGTTATTTTTCTTTGAAGTTACAAATACATATGTATAATGCATCTACTTTTTTACATAGCCATACTTTTCTGTTTCACAGGGTGTACAACAATAAATCATCTCATTAAGTAATTTGAGGGATACATAATGAGTAACTTTGGGATATAAACTTTGTTGTATACATGAGCTAAAATCGTCATAACTATCCTTGAAAGTATTTTTTGACTGGTGGGATTAATTATATATCACACAGATGCCTGTCATGCACTCTGTTTACACTATAGGGAAATGAAATAGGATAGTTAATTTTCTTTTATTCTGTTAAAATGCCAAGGTTTAATTAAACTGCTTCAGCTTAAGGGTTGCACAGCTACTTTCAGCTGTCACAGAGTATGCTAGAAATTGATTTGTCATTGCCTACATGCCCAAGAAGACATTCAGCAGGCATTATAATTTCACTCAAAATTGTTTTTATTAATCATAGCTGCTTTTCAATTTCTAGAATTTCTATGAGAAACAGAGTATATTAAAATAAGTTTCATCCGTATGCTCAGGGAGTAAAAACAATGGAGGTGGAAAATATCTGAAATCTACATACAGTTTTGAATTAACATCTGGGTTTTGCTTTTTATGTGAGATTTTTATAACATTGAAATTTCATGCATGTTTGAACATTTTACATAACCATTCCAGTTATGCAATAACAATTAGACAGCATAATGAATTAGCAAGACAATTATGAACAATAAAAACACAGTAACAGACAATGAAAACTAACCACTTGCTTGCAGCAATACATACTTGCATGTAGTGTATAATAACCTCGATATAGAGGATTTAAAAAAATGTTGGCAGAAGGGACATTAAGCTTGTTCACTTCAAGCACTCCACACCCAACCTTTAGTGATGTGAGAAAAACAGCAACCATGCCGAACAAGAGAATGCAGCCATTACTGAATCTGCATTTGCAATGTAAAGAGCACCAAGGCAAAAACTACAGATATAAGAAGGCCCTTAGTGCTGTCTTTAAACACTTGGGGAAGTCTGGTGTTAATAGAATACTTTTTCCTCTACTTCTGTCTAAGTTTGCGGTGGAAGCTCCAGCTGAAGTCTGCACACAGTGTGCTTCCAGCAGGCACAGAACTGCCTGGAGTTTAGCTGTATTCTGTATCAGCTTCTGTGCTAATGAACGTGTAGGGTTCCACACAATATGTAATAATTTGCAAGGGAATAATTGCATAATGGGAATACAACTAAAATGAGTGCTGTCTGCATGGGGTTCACTCCCTAGGTTGAGGTCCTATATTAGGCTCATTATTGGGATTTCATTCTTGATTGAACCTTCCTGTTTTCGATTTCCCAAGGGTAGCTAAAATTCTTTTATCTTCTCTGGCTGTAATCAACATGGTGTTATTTGAAAAGTTCTGTATCTCAGATGGCAGCAGAGTATAAAAATTCTGATATTTTTAGTCAAGGAACTGGTAGCTCTTGATCCTAACCTGTAAGTTAACTATGGATAAGGTGTTTTCTTTACTGGTAGAATGAGGATAGAATACGTGACTTAAATCAGAGAGGAGCTGATCTGAAGCTGTTTCCCTTCCAGTTTCTTTCAGCCAATTTAGAGTCACCTAATTCTTTTTGAAAGGCTGAGCCTGGGTTCTCTCACATACTTGTAGTTTGTGCTGCTTAACTTAGTTTGTCTCTTGCTTGTCATGCAAGCAGACCTCTCTTCTTGACCCTTCCTTGATCTGAGAATGTGGTTTACAACTAGCAACAACTTATTAATTGAGCGTTAAGCTTTTATGCACCTCTCATCGGGGTCTGTATGTGAGGTGAGAGTGCAAAACTCTGAGAGCAAGGTGAACAACTGCAAATATAGTAAAAATTGATATTCTAACAGTTTTATCAAAACCTGGTGGTGGAATAAATTAATTTTAGCAAACTGAACATAGAGTTCTAGGATATAGTTACTTATATTAACTATTAAAGGAAAGCAAACTGAATCTTTAGGTACTACAATAATAGATAAATTTATAGGATTTCAGTGAGGTAAAGGGTTGTAATCTAATGCATTTCTTTCGTGACCTCCACCCATCCGTTTTATATAGACATTTAGATATTTAAAACAATTAACATTGGGTAGAAATTGTTACACAATACATTTATTTGTAGAAGTAAATGGAATGAGTGTTTCTAAATATCCAATACCATTTTGGGAGGACGAGCAGGAAGCAGATCATGATGTGGTGTAAACTGGCATGGATCCTTTCCTCTTATTGAAGGTGATGCTGCTCAGAATGTAAGCCATAGACTTTAGACATAGAGAGTTAAATCAGAAAGGAAAACCTTTGCTTTCATGTGTGCCCATCAAGCACTTCAGTGATACTTCATTTAAAATAAAAAACCTTCAGCTGACATAACACACCTTAAGGTCTCCAAGAAAAATTCTTATCATTGTTGCATGGTTTGTGGAACAGTAGAGAACCTTGCATTTTAATTTGCCATGGTTTGTCTACCACACTTGGTTTAAAAGCACACACTGTGAAGCTGAAAATACTTTTTTGGGGAAATTGCCTTCACTTTTTCCCCTTGCTTCAACTGTCATCTGCTTCAGATACAGTAAGTGACATTATTCATACTCATTCATGCAGGGATGCACTTAATAAGCTCCCAGGAAAAGTGTTCATTAGTTGATTGACTGTAACTTGATTGCCTATGGATAACTTTCACAGGTTTATTTCTTCATTTCAGCAAGGAATGGAAGCTGCCACACCACAGCCTGCATAATTATGAATACAGTTTTTATTGTTGTGAGGAAACATTGATACAATTATAAAACATCCAGTGCAAAACATTCAGATGGTGATGCCCTTCAAGAACATAAGGATATTCAAAAATCAAACCACACTTGAAGATGTTCTAAAAGAGTGAAAAAGGTCCTTTTGTTTTTCTTTATGATCAATATTTAAGGAGCATAATCAAATAGAAGATGTAAACTCTCTTGTAAGAAGGGTCTGTCCAGGGTGCCTAATTTGGTGAAGAAGTAAAACATACAAGCGGTAACTCAATGTGTTCACATGATAAAAAAAAATCTATAAAAAGCATAATAAACTTAATAAAACATCTATGCAAAATAAAACAGCCAGACCTATCAACAATTTTTGGGGAGACTGTTTGTGGAAGCTATATTGGACAACTTGTTAACAGGATTCAGTAGTATTTTACAACTTTGTTTTCAATATTCCTTGGAAAATGTCTAATCTTTGAGAGAGGAAAAAAAATGCTTGTTTTCAAGAAATGTTTAGCAAAAACTTGTTAAAAACCTTTATCCAAGTATATATGATTACAAAACAAGTTGTTAGAAGAACACCACTTCTTCTTAGGGCTGAGACAAGCAAAGACACCTTGCTTTCTCAATCTCCTTTCAATGGTAGCAGCAACCCTGTATCACACACACACAACTATTCTTGATCTGTCTATCTGCCTCCCAGCATACCTATATGTTCATGATGTTTCTCTGCATTACAGGATTTGTGAACATCTTTGTAAAGAATGACAAATAAATTTAGTTTCAGGTAACAGATTTTATGAGATAGGCATTCCCCCATCACTTTTTTTATGAATCAATCCTTGAAGTTTCCATGTGCATATGTCATTTTCTCTTTAAATTTCAAATAGATTTGTTATTTCTTCCTGCATTACATAGCTCTTTTCACAAGTTAAAGGTGTGTTTTTATCAGGTTACTGATAGAAAAATGGGAATGGAAATTAATTTAAGTGGAGGAGAAAAACAATATTTGTGTATCCTTTATGACAGAGATGAAAGGACATAACAATAAAAGGGGTGAAAGCAGCATACAAGAGAATCTGTAGATGTATGTAATGCAGTCAGTCATTTCAGAATGAGTAGCAAACAGTCATAATTCAGAAATGTACTTTTAACAGTTTTTACTGTGGTTTTAGTTTGAAATTTTGCTATGACTCAGAACAGGTGGAATTACAGAAAATAGTTCATTTTTCTTAAACTGACAGAATTAGTTGTTCCTTTGTAAATTAATATCTCTCTCCATTGATTAGAGGGAGGGCCTGGACTATATAAAGGTCTTTAACAAGGATAGATGAATAAATGGGGATAAACCAAGGAAATGTGAATTCTCAGTGATATGTCAAGTTTTTTTAGAAAATGTTTACACTGGCAATATTAGAAAAAACAGAACCTTTTTATGCTGGATGGAGTTTGCATGTGTGTTAGCACACAGCTCCGTAATACATCCATGACATAACCTCAAGATGTTTACTTGCAGAGCTGCTGCCAGCGAAACACTGATGGTATAAGGCCTACATAGATGTTGTAAAAATGTTAACCAAATTACAGTTTTTTGTGCTGTTTTGTCATGCCCATTCCCATGAAGACAGTCTGTAGGGTTTAGGATTGCTAGCATTATCATGTTAGTGGTACTAACAGTATTAGCTCAAGGGACACCGTGGAGGTCTGTGAGCCCTTCACACTCCTTTGGAGGAGAGAGGCCTGAGCACCAGAGATAAACAACCTTCCCCAGGTCATGGTGACAGAATCAACCACCCCCAGCATGCCTGGTTTCTTTATGGTAATACCTTGTACCCAGTTGACTAGTCGGTTTCTACCCCAACCCCTGCCTTCCCCATAAAAAGCCGGCCTCTGCGCAGGGACTCAAGGGGGAAGTCTCACCCTTGGCCTCCCCTTCACAGTGGCTGCTGGACAATAAAGCTGCCTCTGTGGAATTGCCAAATGAGGCTCCTTGTCTCTCAGTCCCCGAGTCAGCCTTGGGTGATTTGCAAAGAGCTGAAATCACAAGAGCTGAATGGCTAAGAGCTGACTCACAAGAGCTGATATAGCTTGCTGCAATCACCAGGGAGGCCTGCCATAGCTCCTGGAAGAGTTGTTCTCTGCAGGACGCTCCCTAGGAAGGCCGTGGCGTACTGGTGCTGACCAGCATCCGACCCATGTGGCAGGACACATCACAACTCCTCTAGTTTTATTTTCCCATGATTGAACAGGAGAGCCCTTGGTCAGATGAATTTTTTCCACATGTTCTTTGTCAGGTAATTTGAGCATTCTGAGTAATGGTTGAAAAGAACAGGGAGAATACTCTGTTTGAGCTTGATACAGTTATCCTGAAGAAGGTTTATCATGAGGGTTATGCTGACAGATGCTGCATGCCATTAATTGTAACAATCTAGTTAAATACATGCACTAAAAGCATACTCACAGTCACATAGTCACATGGTAAGTCTCTCATTTGTATAGTCTCTTTTTGGAGTTGCCTCCAGCTTAATTATGAAAACTGTGTAGTAGTGGTACTCAGTGCAGTTGCCTTCTGTTTTCCCAGACCACCTTTACTTTCTCTTAGTGTTAGTTTCAGTTGAATGCTATCACTGATGTGTCTTACCAAAGGTCATCACAGAAGCATGCTGCCACCTGGCTGTTGATATGAGACTAGATTAATTTTAAAATTAATTTATCATGAAAACTAGTACCTGACTGATTACTGAGCTTCATGGCCTCAGGGAACCCTTTTTATGCACAGTTCTTCTTTCGTAAGGCTCCTAATGTAACTCTGAACACTTTTCTGCTTCACAGTGCCTTCAGAGATGTTGAAATAATGCTGAACACTGCTGATCACTGACATCTTTATTCCATTTAATTTTTACTCTGATTAGGCCATGTGTAATAATTATCTTATGAAAAGTCTTCATGTAACAGACTTTATTTACTTCCCTAGACTCAATGAGCATCACGTGCATGGTATGTTTTGCTGATATCATGTCTTTTATCCGTGGGTGTTTATACAGGTAATGGAGTATAACATAGCGGAACAGGCTGCCATATGGATCACAAAAGAGAAGCAGCCTGTTCCCTGCCAGATATAGAGGTCATCGGGTCCTCCCATCAATACTTCATGTAAAAGTGAAAACAGACTAGCCTAAATTGAGATTTTAGTGTGTAGGGAATGGAAAATATAAGATGAAGTTAGCAGGTCATCCAAATTGAATGCAACATGTTTGCTTGATAAAGAGTAACATGTCTTCATGCTTTTCTTGCATTCTTCAGCCTCTGGCCTATAGATTTGTGGTTTTAATCTTGGTTTGTACTGGGGAAGAACCAGTTAGGAGTACAAATTCAGAACTGATACAGAGCTTTTGAAAATTTTCATTAAACATGAGTGGGAAGAATAGAACCTCATATTACTTAGAAAAGGGGATGTTAGCTAATTCTGATACATAGATCTGTCCTAGTTTAAGATTGTTCTCAGTTTATATGGGGTAACTGAGTACAGAGTCCATAGATCACAGATTGCAGCCGTAAGACAGGCAGCTTGCTACTTGGCAGAGGTGCATGTAGTCAGTCTCTGCCTTCTGAATGAAGAACACAGTGATTAGGTAAAAGGAACAGAATAAATCTTGTAGGAAAGGAGGTGATGTAAGTTATGCAAAGAGCAGCTGATTAATGTAAACATATTGTAAGTAAATGATTGATTAATAGGCATGACTAATACATGAATTAAGTCATATCTTTCAGCAGTAAACACTATGGCCTCACAATTTAAATCTGTGTATAATTAGAGTGATTATGCATGCAAATCAGATAATGACATATACAAGTAGCCACTTAGATGCACAACTGGCCATTTGCATATAAATTTGCATGCAATCACATTATAGGTTCATTAAGAACAGAACTTGGATTAATTTTGTGGGTACTGTCATTCCCTGAATGAAGGAGATCCTCAGAGAAAAATATTTTATGACCATACAGTTAAATAAGGCACCCAAGACCTGAAAACAAATGTAAACTTACATGGACAAATCTCCAATCTAATATTTTCTAATTTCTGCATAGTTAATTTTGAAGACTTACTGTTTTAATTTTTTTAGCATTGCTTTTAAATTGCATAATTAGCATTCAGGTTGAACCCTGCATATAAGCATTGATTTTTATATCTAAATAGATTTTTAAGGTAAGATCCTACTATCCTTGTGGTTCTGAAATGTAATGTTCTTCAGGCTACTGTGACCAGGCTGGGTAAATGTTAACTCATTTTCTAAAAGGGTGGCCTTTTCAAAAGCCTGTAAGTAAGTTTGAAGCCTGTCCCATTTTTACAAGGTGACTTAGTGATTTAAAATCATAGTCCTGGAGGCTGCTGTTGGAGTTAAGACTCCTAAATCACTTTCATATGTCTGGATATCATATCCAAATCTCTGTTCCAAAATGTCTGAGAAGTATATTTTAATAATTGTATAAATAACTAAAATATTTATGGGTGGTAAATGAGGATTTAATATTATTTTGTTATTTGATGTACGAGTTGCTTATGGCTGCCTTTTTCTTTATCTAAATGACTTTGCAAATCTGGCCTTACATCACTTTTGAGAAAGTCATGGCTTAGTATTCCAATTAACTTAGGTACTTTACAATGTTGACTCAATATATTAGCTCTCCAGATTTTAGTGTTTTTCATCAATCATCTATCAAAAATGAATAAATAACAAATTAGTTTGAAATCTTGATCTTTAATCCTCATAGTAGCCATTGTAGCAAAAAGACCTTTGGGGAAAATCTGGAGAACCAAGGACTGAGTTTCTAATTGATTTTCCTTTAATCCACATATATCCCCATTGTCTATGATTGTAAAGTATTATTGAAAAATGTAAAGTGTTATTGAAGAAGAGCACTCTCTAGGTTCTCAAAGGCACCTGCAAGTCCCACAAATAATTGTATGTATGTTAATCAAGTGCCACTTTCCATTTTTAAGTACTTTTATGACAGATTTGATTTTCTCCCATGCTTGTGATAAAATTTTTGAGTCTATAGTTAAAGTGGAAATCTGTGAGACTTCCACAGGTGCCTCGAGCTATTAGTTTTAGTGTCATGTCAGTTAGGGTATCCTCACCTCCATTAACAATTAGAAGAGGCTACTGGATCAATAGTGTTTCACGGTTCACAGCTGTGATATATATTGCCTGATGCTCACTGAGCCCTAAACCATCTTTGCCAGCTGTTGCTCTTGAATAGCCTTCAAAGGGAACGTCACATTTTAAATCTGGCCTGGCAACTTTGTTGCCTTTTAATGGTAGAACAAGACTGAGAAGAATAGTACAATTTGTCCCTGTGAAATTCTGTCTGTAAGTTTATTTCTGATTAACTTCATTCCTCTTCAGAAAGGAGAATACTCACATCCCTTTGTTTTAGTCCATGAAATAGTCAGACAGACCACATAGTCTGGCTTTCTTTCAAACTTGTGATTGCTTTTGAAAGGAGGCTCATTATTTGTAAATGTTACCAAGTCACAGAACAGCTGAGGTTGCAAGGGACCTCTGGAGAACATCTAGTCCAACAGGGTTCAGCTTCAGTCAGGTTTTTAGTATCTTCAAGGATAAAGACTCCGAAATCTTTCTGGACAACCTGTGCCAGTATTTGCCCACTCTCATAATAAAAAAACTTCTTCATAAGTTTAAGTGGACTTTGTTGAATTTGATTTATACCCATTACTTCCTGTCCTGTCACTGTGCACCACTGAGTAGAATCTGGCTTTTTTTTTTTACTGCTCCCCATCAAGTTCTTACAAACGTAGATAAGATTCTCAATGAACAACTTCTTCTAGATGTTAAGCATCCTTTCTCAGTCACTTGTATGTTAGATGCTTCAGTCTCTAAAAATCCCTTCAACTATCTTCACAGTCCTTCACTGGACTCACCCCTGTATGGCCATATCTATCTTGTACTGGAGACCCCAGAGATGGACACAGCACTCCAGGGGTGGCCTCACCAGTGGTCAGCTTGCTGGTTGCATTCTCCCTAATAGCAGCCAGGATGTTTCTCATTTTCTTTGATGAAAGGATGCATCAATGGCCCATTTCTCCTGCCTGTTGAGGTCCCTCTGAATAGCATTACAACCATCTGGTGTATCAGTATTTCCTCTCAGTTTTATACCTGAGGGTGCACTCTGTCCTCTTGTCCAGCTCATTAATGACATTGTTAAACAACATTGGCTCAGTACTGACTCCTGGGGTGCACTGTTATTGGCTGGCAGATGGATTCCCTATCACTGATCTCAAGGCTTTCAGAGTGGCAGTTGAGCCAATTTTCAGTCCACTCCATTGTCTACATACCTATCCTGTACTTCATTATCCATGAGGATGTTATATATGAGGATACAACAACAAAATGCTTGCTAAAGCCAAGGTAAAAAACATTCAATATATTTTATGACAGAATTTTATGATATAATGCTGTCACATTGGTTAGCCTGGTTTTTCCTTCCTAAATCCATGCTGACTACTCCCATGCCGCAATGCCTCTGGTGGGGCACCGGGCATCCGCTCATGGTTTCAGGGGTTGCCGGGCTGCTCCGAAGGCACGGGAGGGCTGGCAAAGTTCCTGCAAGGTTTCACCCAACCCAACGATGTTCCAGGCGTGCCAAAGAAGGAGAGAGAAGCGGAGGGGCTTTCCCAGATGGTTTATTTGGCACCAGGATTGTGCTGGGGAAGCGCTGGCACAGTGTGTTACAGTCACATAAATATCGACAGGAGGGGCGGGGGGAGGGTACAACATCCAATAGGGGAGCACTGCGGGGTTTGAATTTGGCGGGCTTTGTATAGGATTGTGCAATACACAGCCCTCTGGGGAGGGAAAACAGATACCGAGGTGGGGGGGGGAGGGGGCAGCAGTGCCTGGCCATGAGAAAACAAAAATCTGGCCAACAGCACACGGCAGCACTCCCAGTTCCTGTCTTGCCCTTCATATGTTAGGAACTGGCTTCCAGGACTATTTGATTCCATCACTTTAGGGATTTTGAGGTAGGGCTGACTGCTTTGTAATCCCTTCCTTTCTTGCATTTCTCAAAGATAGGAATAACATTTCCTTTGTTACAGACCTCATGACCCTCCCCCAAACACCATTCAAAGATCACGAATGGCTTTGCAATCATAGAATCATTTGGGTTGGAAGGGATCTTCCAAGGTCGTTTAGCCCAATGCCCCTGTTGTGAGCAGGGACATCTACAAAGAGATCAAGTTGCTCCTACCACAGTTGTGTGCCTTTTTGTGCATGTGGAAGGACCATTTTTGAGCATGGAAGAGGTGATCCTTGAAACTCAATCAGCTCTCCAGGGCCCCTCATCTCTCCAGAATGGTCTCACATGGGATAAATAAATCCCTGAACAGATTAAAATCTGCTCTTCTGAAGTCAGGATTGTGATCCTTTTATTTGTCTTGTTTCCTCTTCTCAGGAGGAATTCTCTCTCCTAAAGCAGTAATACGAAAAATTCTTTGCCTCTTTGTCTGTTTTTAAAGAACTGTATCATATGGGTCCTCAAGTTCAATTATGCTTGTAATTATTTGTAAAGTATTGGAAGAATTAACTGTATTAGAAGATGTCTATTCTTGAAGACAGAAAATACAGTATGCTTAGTACTTACATTATAGTTTGGCTAATTCATGAAAGACTTGATATTGCAGGAATACTGAAAAAAAAAGTAATAAACGAGGGGAATAGATAAGGTGTTGGAATTAAATGTTATCATTGGCAATGGTTTTAAGCTTATAATTCATATCATCCCCATGTGCAATACAAGAAGAAAATTCCTGAAGGGTTCAAGGGAAACATAGAAGGTTATTTTGTTTCTTATGGATATCAGTCCTAAACAGAAAACAAATGAGAACTGCTTGGAAAAAAAATCAACATTTCAAATGCATTTCATTTAGGGGTAAAATGCATGTATGATAAGCAAGACCTCTTTTGTAGTAAGCTCTTCAGAACAGGACTGTACATATATTTAAGGTGACACCAGACCTTGAATATTTTACTGGTCAAATAGAAATAAAAAATGATACTGGTAATTAATATTAAACATTCACTTAAAGCATGAACTGAGGAAAATCTTGAAAGCTCCATAGCCATTTCCCTATGATCTGCATAGATACCTACACACAACTTACACTCAAAATGTAAACTACACTTATGTATACATTTCTGCTCAGTTCCAATGATTTATGAAGCCCATTTTTGTTTTCCTATGTGTAGGGTACTCATACATTCCTGAAGTGTTCTGATAGTTCCTGAATTTATTTAAACAAAAAGGTTTTATTTAAAGGTATCCATTATATAATAAAAGCTAATTTGCATTAATATAATGAGGTATTTAGTCTAAATTATTCTAGTGAGAGTAGCTATGAAAATTGTTTTGAAGGATTTATTTTCCACTTACGAGTTTCTTTCAAATGAGGATTACATACTCAGAGGAGAAGAAGTAATTGATAAAAATAGCTTTTTGCCTTCCAGTGTTTTCACTCCCATTATCTTGCTCTAGAATAAGATGTTAAATCTTTACAATTTAAGACAATGAAATAATAACCCTTTCCTAAATCCTTACTCTAGTCAAAGAGTTTTAAATTGTTGGCTACCTGCATTATAAAACTCACCTAGCATAGTTGTTCAAGGTCTTGGAATTTTCTTGTCTACTTTGTTCAACTGTATGGAAGCAGCTCTCATTTGATTACAGTATAAAATGAAAACAAACCTCTGGATTTACCACATGCTAGTGCCTTTGTTAATATCGTAATAAAGTAATTTACAACCCAGTGATGGAGCTTTGCTGCTGAAGAGTCATAAATACAAAGCAAATACAAAAAGCAGCAGTTTTCTGAATGTGTGTATTACTCCTTGCATGCCTCCAGTTTTGCCCACATCAGAGCTGGAGTGTATTTTCTAATCATCCTCCCATCCACCCTGCAGGTAGCTCACAGGAGGGCTAAGGAACACAATTCTGGATGAGATCAGTGGTGTAGGCTAAGAAAGAAAAAGGAAACTATTTTCATATTTTGCCTTTTTATCCCCCTTCTTTAACCATAAATTGTAACAATATTTCTCTTGTCTTAGTATAAGAGAAGGTGAAAGATAATTTGTTCAAATCTGAAATTCAGAATAAAGGTCTCTGATGATTTTTTTTTACTCTTCAATCAAAGAAACACTTTTTTCTCTTCAGTAATTTTTGTCTAGTTAAAGGAGAAAAACAATTAAAGATGATCATTCAGTAAGAATGTATGAACTTGGCAAACTGTTTATTTTATTATTATAATGATGTTTTCCATGTAGTTTATGAGCTGTGGCTGTTTGGCCTTGGCTTATGCTTTTGACAGGTGGACTCATACTTGATTTGTACACAACCTAGGAGTCTATGTCTGTCATGGAAAATTTCTGTTTCCAAGCAGGATGATATTAATGGCCCAGTAGACAGTGCCCTTTTGTCTGAATTCAGTGCATTGGAAATCAGTGTAATGACCAGGTTTTCAGCCTTCTGATTAGCTCAGATGTTGAAAACCACGTCTAGGTGAAACATGAAGTCTCATATTATTCTTGCAACAGTTCAGATCTAAACAGTGCAGAAAAATATAAAATAGCTTATAATATTTTCTTAAACATTGCATTCCTGCATTGACTATTTAGAATACTGTTCTATTGATTCTTTTTAACCAATGCTTCAAATTTGAATGTTTTTTTTAGCAGAAAGCAAAGAGTGTCTCACACTTCAAAATACACGCTTATAAAATGTACAGTTTTCCATTTAAAACTCAGACCGTTCAGAAAAAAAACCCTTCAAAAATTCATGGCCTTTTTAGATAACATATATGTATATAGACACATATATAAAATACTTAGTCTATATTTCCCCAGGAAAACTATTTGCAAATAAGTTTTTATTCTATTAATGTGCATCTTTTTAGGATTAAATAGACTATTTAATTATTGTAATACAGAGGTTTCCTGGATAATTCAAATTTAACCTTATTGTTAAGAAATCTTGTCTTGATATCCTTGGAAAACCTACAAGACTTTCTATGGAATCTAAGTTGTATTTCATCTTGATTTTGAAAGGGAGCAAAAGATACAGTTCTAGGAAGGGGCAAATAGAGTGAAAAGTTAAATGAGCATTTTAAAGACATCTAGAATGTCTGTTTTGGAGAAAGGGATTTCTGAACTTTGGAAGAAGTCCAAACACAAGCAATTTATTAAGCGTCCTATGGATATGTAACAGGAAATTACAAATTGCTGTAGTGGCTTGTCCCTGCCTGGATGCCTGGTACCCACCAAAGCCTCTCTGTCACTTCTGTCCACAGCTGGACAGGGGGGAGAAGATATAACAAAGGGTTCATAAATTAAGATAGGGATCAGGAGAGATCACTCACCAAATACTGTCGTGGGCTAAATAGGCTTAAATTAGAGATATTAATTGAATTTATTGTTAATAAAATCAGAGCAGTATAATGAGATGTAAAATACAATCTTCAAAACACCTTCTCCCCACCCCTCCTTCATTCCTGAGCTCTACTTCTTCCCACAGTGGCTCAGGGAGACAGGGAATGGGGTCATGGCCAGTTCCTCACCTGTGGCTTCTCCCACTGCTCAGGGAGAGGAGTTGTTCCCCTGCTGCACCATGGGGTCCCTCCCACGGGAGACAGTTCTTCCTGAACTCCCGTGTGAGTCCATCCCACGGGCAGCAGTCCCCCTCAAACTGCTGCAGCGTGGGTGACTCTTCCATGGGGTGCAGTCTTTCAAGGAGAGGCTGCTCCTGCATGGGCTCCTCTCCCCAGGGGACTCCAATGAGGTCACAGCCTCCTCCAGGCATCCATCTGCTCCAGTGGGGGCTCCTCCATGGGCTGCAGGTGGATCTCCGCATCCCTGTGGATCTCAAGGGGCTGCAGGGGCACAGCTGCCTCACCATGGTCTGCACCCCAGGCTGCAGAGGAATCTCAGCTCCAGTGCCTGGAACACCTCCTGCCCCTCCTGTGCTGACCTTGGTGTCTGCAGGGCTGTTCCTCTCGAATGTTCTCACCTCTGCTATTCTCTGACCACAATTACATCTGTGCAGTAATTTTTCTTTTACTTCTTCTCAAATATGGTATCTCAGAGGCATTACCACCATTTCTAATCAGCCCAGTCTTGACCAGTGATGTGTCTGCCTTTGGAGCCGACATGGATTGGCTCTGCTGGACATGGGGGAAGCTTCTGGCAGCTTCTCACAGAAGCCACCCCTGTAGCCCACCCCCGCTACAAAAGCTTGGCCATACAAACCGAAAACAACTGCTTAGTTTATCATCAGTTGTAAGAAAGTATTGAGTCTGACTCTGTGACTTTAAATATGGCTCTTTTTATCTAACAGATAAAAAGGGTAAGGTAGATCTTTTTTAAAAATTGTTTCACTGCCATTACCTGGCCAACATTCCACAAGGAAAGCAATCACAGCTTTTCCATTTATAATAAGATTTTATGTGGATAGAGTCCAAAACAGAAATGTTGGTAACCAAAAATAAATGCTTTTTTCCTTCAGAAATGATTCTGTGTAATCTAAATATTATGCAAATATTTGAGTACAAAGTGCTAATTTGGCCATGGAAAAGAAACACATAGAAGTAGAGGCTGTTGTAGTTTCTGAGTGTCATGGGAGCAGAGGTGTGGTGAGAATCAGGGGAAGATTTCTGACTTTGTTGATGATGTCTATCAGAGATATGGCTCTACTGCCAGGAGGTCAGATAGGGCTGTCATCCAGGTCTCTTCAGCACTACTGGTAAGCAATTCTCTTTCCCTCAGTAGAACAGTTTCTAAGTCTGTACAAAGAACTGAACGAAAAAAAACCCCACTGCTTCTTTCTTGCTGACCTTGTCTACATGTGCTGGTCAGGTTCTTCATGCCTCAAATATTTCCAAATAAGAAGATAATCCTATAAAACTGTTAATAAGTAATTTTCGTAAAATACTCCAATTAGTTTTTGTGTTTTATTAATATTTTGTTCAATCATTTTCTGATTTTCTGACTGCAGATCTATACAAAGGCTTTGTCTGCAGCATTCAAGATCATCAGAATAATGTCGTGGCTTTTCTTTTTTCCTGAAAATTATTATTTTTCTTAGTGCGGTGTACTGTAATTGTACATAATGACTTCACCGTAGTCTGTATAGTTTAAAATGGAAAAAAAAGGCCTTTGTCTGAAAATACTCTCTGAAGAGAAAATTAACTTAATTGTGGAGCTTTAGTTCCATTTTGAGTCTAACTTCAAGAGCAAATTCTGCATTATGTCTGTATATGCACGCTAGCTACACATCAAAAAGAAACTGATTCACTCTAGTAGGTCTGTTGCTTGGAGGCTTTAGGTATAATGGTTTACAGGACTGAAATTGGAGAAAAGGTAATTGTGATATTATTGTGTAACTAAACAGTTGTAAAAATAGTGGGTTTTCCTCTGAGCATGTCAGAAAAGGTGGTTTGAGTACCTGAGCTGTAGTCTCAAGCAGCAAAGGAGTAGTATTTCACAGTATCATAATAAAAAATACAGTGGGTGACTGTGTTGCCAATAGGGATACTCTGAGGACCTGGCTGAAAAAACTGGAAGAGTCCTTGTTAGTACATTGCTGAGTTAGGAGGTGGGAGAGACCCTCTGAACTGAGGCCAGTCCACTGTTATTCCAGACAATCGTCCCTGACAGGTCTACTTAGAAAACTTATTTAGAGGAGTCTGTTTAGAAGCTTAGGTGTTGATTTTGTTTTAGCTAGTGAGAGCTTCACCCCACACCAAAGCTACCCCTAGCATAATCCCAGTGAAGTTGCTTTTACTCCCATTTCTGGTCTTATTTGTC
Organism: Pomatostomus ruficeps; assembly: GCA_013400735.1. Taxonomy (NCBI): domain Eukaryota; kingdom Metazoa; phylum Chordata; class Aves; order Passeriformes; family Timaliidae; genus Pomatostomus; species Pomatostomus ruficeps. The sequence goes on from VYZT01048773.1 coordinate 77,089, forward strand.
AAATTACCAACACATTTCTGACAGAACTGGCTTTTTGCTTTCATAAGGTACGTGACTGTAAAGAAGTAGATTATAATTGGGATTTTCTTTTTTATTAGACCTACTGAAGTTTTGTAAACAAATTGCATCAATTCTAAGTCTTAACTAATAAATGTTGAAATGTTTATGGGTGAAAGTCACACTTTTACCAAAGCAATCCTAATTTGAGTATTTTAACATGGTGCATAGGTTTTAGCTGTCCTTCAACACAAAAGACCTTTGCATTTAGAAAGGGTATTTTACACAACGATAAATTACCCAAATACCCTATACATGAATGAATCTGTGGTCACCTAAAACCAATTGGGCTTTGCAATTTCTATTGGAATAAACATGAGGAATTCAAATTAAATATCTCTAATTTAGTAGCCTAAGAGCTATTAATGTAGGATTTAAACTTGAAAGTTACAAATGTTCTTGAAAAATTTCCTAAAAGTTCTGTGAAATATGCTGTACTAAATATAATAAATTAAATAATTATCAAGTGTATCTTTTTTCTGGAATATGAAGAATTATTTAATAAACTACTAATCCAAATGGAAACTATAATTACTAAAGACTGTTTTCAGATTTCAAATGTCATCAAAGCCCATTTTTGACCTCATACTTTGCTGTCTGATACATTATTTTTGCCACAAAATGATGGTAAAGGCTTATGAAAAGATGACTTATTGAACAAAAGGAAAATTAAATTAAAAAGTAGGACTTCACACAGCTTCCTTAGACTTCAAAGACGAAGTGAAGCTGTTTCAAAGCCTTCAGATAGCTAAATTATTCTCACTGCAGTTTTTACTGACTCTTTATCATTTCATCTATGAGGTTAGCTAGTGAGTTACGTTCCAAGATATAGCTAGGCTTAGGAGCATGGAGTTCTGAGACCGAGACCAGTTCTTTAACCCTTCAATTCCACCCCAAACTATCCTTTCTACATATTTTAGGCATCTATTGTGGCTGGAATGTAAGGATTGGCCCTTGTACTGCCTGTATCCTCCTTCTGACCTGGAGGGAACCCAGAAACCCTGCTCAGAATAGAACAGAACAGAACAGAAACTGCAGGTTTAGCATGAGACAGTTACATGAAGTTATTTGAATCCCTCACAATTTAAATGGCGTTCCTCTTAGCATTTCCCAAGGGTCTCTGGCTCTGCTTCTGCAGACCAAACATGTCTTCTCACCTATATTCATCTCCTGCTCTGCTTGCTGTTAGCAGTATAACATTTATTGGTACCAGCAGTAGTGTCTCAACTCCACACAAAGAGATGTGGTATTGCTGTCTGCTGATGAGTCAGTAGAATACAAATGTAAGAGAAGATCATGTTTCCCTGAGCCTGGCCTGTCACCTCTCTTTCTCCCTGGTTTTCATGAGTTGAAGCCACGCTTGAGTCATCATGCTGCTTACATAGGGGTTAGAAGAATAAATAGCTTTTGCTATTCCTTAAGAAATAGAGCGTGGATAAACACAGGATGAATCAAACACTGCATGTCCTTGTTCTCAAGGAGAAAGTGATAATTCTTTTTCGAGGAAGTTGTGACTTAGATTGCTTGATGTCGTATGAAATATGTAACCTCAGTCAGAACTGACTTCCACAGAGCCGGTTGTGAAAATAATGCTAATTCAGTACAGTTGCAAACCAAAGCAGAGTGTGGCATAGCTTTTCACTCAGATGAAAACTTCTGGTACTGATAAGACCACCTACTGAAAGCAGAGTAACTTATATAATATTGAGAGGTGTATAAATAGTAAAAAATTAATAATACTTTTAGATACAATTTTCAAATATTTTAAATTGTCTGATTTAGTAAGCTAAGTAGATAGTATACAACTGAATTTTTAAAATAATGTCTGGATTTTGTCCCCCAGATTCCAATGGCAAATGAGACAATTTTTTTTCACTGATCTGACTGCCCAATCTAGATCACGCAGTTCTGAATATGTACCTCAAGTCCTGCTTCAAACTGATAACTTCTCACTGGAAACAGACCCCTTCCAGAGAGATCACCAACTTCAATCTCCAAAATTCAAGTTACAGAGAACCACCCCTTAAAAGACCTTTTCAGACTTGCTAATTATCTTCAGATTTGATAACACGGGAAGCAAGTCTGCAGCCAGTATTTGAGGCTTTGGTCACATGTGACAAACAAAACCCAAAGCAAGTCAAAATGATATTTTTATTCCACTTCAGGTAATTTCTACTTTCTGTAGGATTACAGATATTGGAAATGTGTTCTAAAGTTCAAGATATGGGAAAATAGTCTCCCAAGAATATTGCCAACTCATAATATCATAGCTACATATAATGTGAATTTATATTTACAGTTAGCAGATGACAGTTTCATGAAGTGAGAAAGTGTTTTTTTTAAAGAGCTGGAGGGTTGCTCTGTAATAAAGAGAAGAATGCCAGTTGAACAAGGAAAATATTGCCAGAACTATCAAATACTTGTAAAGAAAATAGTAATATAATAAAATAGTAT
>VYZT01048775.1:0-20811 GCA_013400735.1 Pomatostomus ruficeps
CTCAGCATATTCCATGATTCTGTTGGCTGGGCTTCTCCAGGAATTGCAGAACCCGCCAGAAAGAGCCTGGAAAGCTCCCTGTCCCCAGCAGCAGCTGCTGCTGGCACTGGCTCCCCTCTGCTCGGAGCCTGCCGAGCTTCAGAGGGAGCCTGGGATCGCCTCCTTCCCCATTCCCCTCGGAGCCCGTTGTCAACAGCTCTGGCTGCCACCGGCAGTCAATTTGGAACTGCATCAGTGTGTGTATTACTGTTCCCATCGATAGTGCAATTAATGTTGAAGTCAATTTTGGTGTTAATTTTAGGCCATGATTAGTGTTGACACTGGGTGTCAAACGAGCGGCGTTTACGAGCGCCGTTCGTTAGCGCGCCCGTTTCCCCGGCCCTTGATGCCTCCATCAGGGCCGGGATGGAGAGGGAGAAGGTGTGTGTGAAATGACACGTCTGAAACTTGGGTGTCAGCTCCGCGTGCCGTGCAATTCCGCGCAATTCCGCGGGGCCGGGGCCGTCCGGGGAGCAAATGACAGCTGAGCACGGAATCCTAATCACAGTTTGGAGCATCGGAAATAATGATCACTTCTGATCGGCGCTTGTGAATAATTCATCCCCTTTGATTTTCACGTGCTGCCCACTGATACTTTTCAAGCCAAATGTGTTCCTACAGGAGAATAATGGTCCCACTTCTTATGGAAATACCGGGGCACAAATCATTTTGCCAACATAAAAACAGTTAAATAAGACGGTTCCTGCTTTTATTTTTCCCTCCGCCCCCTCTTCGCTCCTGGGTGCGCTGGGAATGGAGCCGTGGCAGGAGCAGCGCTTCCAAACTGTGCTGCCTCTTCAAAAGAGCCTCTTCCAAAGCCAGGGCTGCTCCCCATCACCTGCCAGTGCTCTCAGGTGATTAGCTCAGCCTGGCTAATTAACCTGGGAACTCTCCAGTTTTTTGGCGTGCTGCCGTTAACTTAAAAATCTCATTATTCCTTTTTTTTTTTTTTTTCTGGAATAGAAAGCCATCCTCTGCTGCCCATAAATTTCAACTGAATCTAGCAAATTCGTAGCAAAAAAAAATTCCTTAGTTGTGCAGATCCCCGTGGTTTTTTATTACCGGATAAATGGCACAAAACACGCGATGGATTGGGGAGGCAAAAGACGCCCAAGTTAATAGTGGTGCATTGAATTTTCCTTTTCTTAAACTGCAGAGGATTGCTCCTATTTATCAGCTGCAGACTGTTTTCAGGAGTTTGTGCCTAGATTGTTTTCTCTTCTGCTGATGAGCACTGGCAAAAGGGACTTTATTGGTGGCTAAAGCTGTTTTTTGAGGTGACACCAGAAAGATTTGGGAAGCGCCCACTGAAGGATTTTAGTTATGGAAAAAACAAAGTCTTAAATTGCGGTAAAGAACTGAGCTGCAGTAGGTGCCGGGGTACAGATGCACATCCCTGACTTTTGGGGATTTTTGCTCCCTTCTTTGAGGCTGCTGCAGCATCCCTCTGTTCCAAACCCTGCAGTTGGAGGCTGAGGTGGAACTGTAAATCTGCAAATATTCAGAGGCAAACAAATTATTCCCTTTCGATGTGTCGGAGTAGGAGCAGAGGAATCCAAGGAGAAGGTGAACTGAAACACTCTGTTAACTTGCAATCTCAGCTCTCGGAAGGGGAGGTGTGAGGAAGGATCTGCCAGGGGCTGGCTGTAATATTTTTGGATTGCTGCCTGCTTTACTTCCAATGACCCTTTGATTAATTCCTCTGCCTCTTTATTTTTTTTAATGAGCCTATTATGGCATATCTTATTGCAGATGCTGATTGGATCTGGGCTGTGTATTGTGCCATTTGGATGTGGATTAAATGGCACAGATCTATCTGCTGCTTCTCCCCTCTCCCCCTCCCGCCCGGCTTCATCATGTTCAGAATTCCGCGGCTCCGCAATGAGAGTCTCAGCCCTCCTGATTGCAGAGGATGTGCAATCGGCTTGAGGAATGTGTACTCAGAGCTTATGATCCCTGGGCAAGCGGGGACTGGGTGATGCATGTGGCTTTCAGGGGACGCCGCTGTTCCCATCCGTTAATGGCACTCGGGGCCGGCCGGCTCCCGGCGCGGTGGCTGAGGGATGGGGCAGGCAGGGGATGGCTGCTGCTGATCCTCCAGGAGAGATCATCCCGTGGTTTCTGAGGAGGAAAATGTGCAGCAAAAGAAAGCATTGCTTCCCCAGGCAGGTCTGGGAGGGAGCTGCTGGAAAACTGGGGAAGGGAAAAGGGAAGAGATGAAGAAATGAAAGGAAGGACGGGGGGGAAATAGTATGCAACAACTGGAATTAAAAAGGTGGTTAAAATGAGGGTGATGAGGTTGTGGGATGATACCTGGGGTCAGGAATCCTGTGCAGCAGCACATCCCTCCTCCCCTGGGAGCACAGGGAATGCTCTGCTCCCTGCGAGAGGGATGTTGGCAGAGCATGCTGGACCTGTGATCAATCCCTGGATGGGCAGAGGGACAGCCAGTGCGAGTGTCCTGGTGGGATGAGAGCAGTGCAGAACGTGCTCCAGGGATTGTGGGAAGGATCCAGAGCTTCCAGCTGTGCCCTGCACTGGCAGAGCTGCTGTTACCCAGGTTCCCAAGGAAAATAGGCCAAGTCCAGGAGAATCCAAGAGGCCATTTCTCCAAGTGAGAGAAGTGATCGCTGTGTGATTCCCTCCTTTCCCACCCTGAAGACACAACGTTTACTTTCTGCTGTTCTCTTGGCCTGCAGATCGGGATGGTGGCCTGGAAGATGACCCTGAAGACGCCGGAGTATCCCGAGGGCCGGGATATCATCGTCATCGGCAACGACATCACCTACAGGATCGGCTCCTTCGGGCCCCAGGAGGACGTGCTGTTCCTCAGGGCCTCGGAGCTGGCGCGGGCTCAGGGCATCCCCCGCATCTACGTGGCTGCCAACAGCGGCGCCAGGATCGGGCTGGCCGAGGAGATCCGGCACATGTTCCACGTGGCCTGGGAGGACCCGGACAACCCCTACAAGGTGAGGGGGACAGGAACTGGGGGAGAAACTCTGCATGAGAGTCTGATTTTGGCACCACCTCTTCTAATGGAGGTGAGGGCAAACATTTGCCAGACTGCCACATCCAAAGTTCTCTGTGGTGTTGGAACACTGGAAATGTCCAAGCTGGATGGGGCTGGGAGCAACCTGGTCCTTTCTAAGCCAAACCATTCCATGATAGGATTTTATGATCTCCCAGATTGGCATCCAGAAGGAGTTAGTGCTAAATATTGCACCATTCCCAGCTTTCACCGGCCTCAGCTGCATCTCCAGTGTTGAGAGGATGTTCTTATCACTCTGTTGGATTAAATTCTGCCCCTCTGGAAGTTCCTTTGTGGAAGGGGAAGGGACTGCGGGTGGGAATGAGATGGATGAGCTGTTTTTCCCTGCAGGGATACAAATACCTGTACCTGACTCCTCAAGACTACAAGAAAGTCAGCGCCCTGAACTCGGTTCACTGCGAGCACGTGGAGGAGAACGGAGAGTCCAGGTAGGAGTGGAAACCTTTCTGTCCATCCCTGGGTGATGCATGGCATGTCCCTGTCCTCAGCTGGGACATTCCTTGGGATCCAGGAGTGTGGGAAGCCAAAGCTCTGGGTGGTCAGGACAGGGAACAGGGAGTTCAGGGTTGTACCTTCCTGAGCCCCAGTCGTGGCTGAGGGTCCTGCAGTGAATGACCAGGGCAGAGATTCTCACCCCAAACCTGCAGAATAAATACTAAAAATTACTTTAGTGCTGGATTCTGTAGAAAGGATGAAGGAATCCCTGAGGGCAGGGCAGGCCTGGGCTGCAGTGCTTGCACTGAGCTGCCCCTGGTTTTTCACGCAGGCCTGCTCCAGTGTCTGCATCTTCCCAGCTGCATCCCAAAGGTGTGGCACAGGGAAATGGGGTGCAGAGGAGCTCTCAGAGCTGGACTGCAGCTCTTGGGGGGGAAGGTGTGTTCAGGATTACAGCAAAGCCTGGCAGGCTCTGGCAGGACTGAGGAGGGTGGTGGGTGTGGGGATGGGAGTGTGCCCGGGTGAGCTGGGGGCTCCTCAGGGAGGCTCTGAAGCTCCAGTGCTCAGCTTGGCAAGGGCCTGGTGAGCAGGCTGGGAGCCAGTCTGAGGGCACAGGGTGAGAAGGGGCTGGGCAGGGCATGGAGGTGTGGAAAAAGGACGTGAAGAAAAGGTAAGAGCCTCGTTGTAATCCTTGTTCTCCTTTTTCCCTTTGTCTGCATTCCCTTCCTTTCTTGCCTTTTTTCCTATCATCAGCCTGCCCCTCACGTCCTGTGGGAATGACAGGACACATTCCCAGGCATCCCTGTCCCCTGGCATTTCCCCTGGCAGTGCTGCTCCTGCGGGAGCATCCCTGGTGCTGCGGGACGAGCCCTGCACGGCTCCTGCCCGGGCTTGAGGCACATTTCTCCTTGGAACCTTAATGATATTTAGTCACTTCTCATTTTCTTCGTGGCAAACTGATTCAGCAAATCACTGGACCTTGTGACTCGAAGGCTGTGTGTGTCTCCCCCAGGTACAAGATAACGGATATTATCGGGAAGGAGGACGGGCTCGGCGTAGAGAACCTCAGAGGATCTGGCATGATTGCTGGAGAATCATCTTTAGCCTATGATAGTGTTATCACCATCAGCTTGGTAATCCCCCACTGCTTTCTATTCTTCAAATGCATTGTCTGCTTCAGCTAAAAATCCTGTGATGATATCCCAAACATCCATCTGGGATCAGCCTTCTGGCTGACGGAAACGGGCTGCTGGGGGCTTTGAGCAACGCTCCCGGCACCACTGCAGGGCTGGGTCCCCTCCACACTCCATTTACAACACTTCAGTCATTTGGCCTCGGATTTGCTCAGTCTCAAACTTGCTGCTTCTCTTTTTTTTTTTTTTTAAATAAAACACATTTATGGTCAGATCATGTGTTTTACAAAAGAACAGATTCTGGAATTTTCCAGCGAGGGTAGATTTTACGGCCTTGTACTACAAACACACCTAGTTTTATCTCAATGTTTTAATCAATAGATTGGGGCTGTGTGGACAGACAGAAATCAATGCCATTGTTTGGTTTTTTTCCTTTCTTTTCCCTTTTTTTCCTCCAGGTCACGTGTCGGGCCATTGGCATTGGGGCCTACATCGTGCGGCTGGGCCAGAGAACCATCCAGGTGGAGAACTCGCACCTCATCCTCACCGGCTGCGGGGCCCTTAACAAGGTGGGTCCCGGCATTTCAGTCCTCTGAGCTCAGAATGGAGCTGGCGTGTGCCAGGAACCCTGGAATGGGTTGGGTTGGGAAGAGGTTGAAGGGCAGGGCAGGAGGAGAAGCAGCTTTTCACAGAGGTTGTGTTTAACAGGATTAAATAAACACCAGGGGTGGAGAAGCCCAGCGTCCAGGCAGCGCCTTCTGCCACCCTCTGAGCACTGTGAGGGGACACAGGGCTGTTCCCAGAGCCTGGAAATGCCTGTTCCAAAACCAGAATCACCTCAACTTCCAGCACTGTGTTGGTTCTGGGGAGCCCTGCAGCCCCAGCAGCTTCCAGGCTGGGAACGAGATTTCCTGTTGGAAATCTCTGCTGTGGGGACAGCAGGAATAACTGGGGCTGTTACAAAGAAAACTTAAAGCTTCACTCTAAAGTGGCTGGTTTTTTTCCCCACTCCAGAGGCAGATTTTCTCCCTTGCTGCCCCAAGGCCTTTAATCCCAGAGCCTGCAGCTCCTCGGCTGGTGCAGACACGGCTCGCAGCCCTCTCTGCTGCCATCCCTCTCCCTCAGGGCTTTGTTTCCCTGGAGTTGGGGCTGTGTGCTGTGAGTGCCCTTCCCCATCGAGCAGCTTTGTTCTCAGGCACTCTCAGCACCTGGGGTGGCTGTGCTCCGTGGCAAGCTGTGTTTCCAGGAGTGCCTGCCTGACAATGGGAGATAAAGGAAAACAGGCTCTTGTTGAATTATTCCCCTGAATAAAGGGGGCTCTGCAGAAAATGAAGCATTGATCCTATCAACTCCAGGCTGCAGCACCCTCAGTTAGATCTCTTACATCACACACACCTGCATCAATGGGAGGAAGAGAGGCATTTGAAGATCCAGCCTTTAGAAAGAAATGGAGTCAGTTTAGCGCCTGCTGAAGTGCAGTGGAGTTGCCTGGTTCCAGCTGTCGCTTGCTGGGGCTCGGGGCCCTGCAGAGTTTCCCAGATGGCAGGGCCAGGCTGTTGAGCTCTCCCCCTGTTCCCAGGTTTGCACTCCCTGCCCCTGCAGTCTCTGGTTGTTCGCACAGGACTGGGTTCCTCTCGCTACATTTTAGCACTTAAAAATTACGGGTATGGGCTGAATGAAGCACCTGACATCTGTCAGCAGGCGTGGGCAGAAGGAGCTGCTTTCTGGGGGGGATTTATCCCATCCTGACAATTTCAGGGGTCTGAATAATCCCATGTGTCCTTCTTCCTTCTCCCTGCTCTGCTGGGATGTTTGTGTCAGCCATGAACCTCCACCTGCCTGCAGGTGAGGGAGGAACCTGTTGCACCCTGTGCAGCTTTCTCAGCAAAACCCAGCAGTGTTTGCCTGTCCCTGAGCAGGGGGATTCCCCACTCTCTCCTGGGTGTGTCTGCTGCTTCCTGTGATCCTCAGTTTGCTGTCCCTGCAGCTCTGCTCAGGGCTTCCTGAGGGCATCCAGCTGCGGTTGTGTCCCAGAAGTGTGTTTGCAGTAGGGACCTGGTGTCCAGGACTGGCCTGGGATGTCCAAGCTCGGTCTGGCCGATCCTCTGGAGGATGTGAAGCACCCAGTGAATGCTGATCCTCCTGCCGTGGGGTCTGGGCTGACCTCAGACTTGCCCTGTGTTCCCTGGAACCCGTTAAACACTCGTCCCTGGGATTTAGAGGGCCAGGTTGGATTTTTTGGGGCCAGAGGCCAGGTCTGTGCCAGCCAGGGGCCAGTGATGCCAAGTCTCCCGTTGCAGGAGTGCAGAGGCTGTGTGGGTGTTGGTTATGATGTGTTCCTGCCCCTTCCCAGGGATGAGACTCCACACGGGGAACCCACTGGAGCTGTTCTGTGTGGAGTGAGTGAGTCTGGGTGCTCTTGTTCCCTTGGAGGAGCTGGGGACTCAGGGTTGGCAGAGGCTTGAGGAGAGATCATGGCTGGAACAAAGATAAATACATGGAAACTGCCACCTTTAGCTCTTCCCAGTCAGGTGTCAGAGATTCGGGAAGTTTTCCCATCGCTGACTCTTACATGGATGTGTTCCTGGAGGATGCAGGACAAAGCTGACCCTTCCTGTGTCTGCGAGCACATCTTCAAAATGTCTCCTCTCTGCCAGCAGCACGTGCAGCACCGAACTGTTCCTGCAGCAATGGAGACAACTGGGCTTGCAGAGAGCAGGCAGCCTTTGCTGGGAAGTTGTTTCATTTTATTTTTATTCTTTTCCCTGCGAAATGCTGGGTTTTTTCTCATTTACGAGGGGAGCAGAGGGGCTTGCTGACAAACATCCTGAGCCGCCAGAGCCATTGCTGGAATTGTTCATTATCATTGTGTAAAAGCAGCCCGAGGCTTTAGGTGCAGAGGGAAGGTCCAGCTGCCAGAGCCAGAGGGTGACCTCGGCCGAGGATGATGAGCTCAAGGTCGGTGTCCTTGGGAGCTGCAGCAGCTCCTGGTGGGTTCTGGGCTCGCTGAGGCAGAGCACATCCTGGGAACACCTGGTTGAAGGATTCCCCATCCCTGGCAGGGCTGGGCAGGCTCCCCGTGCTCCTGTTGGGGCTGCCTTTGTCCCGGGGAGCCGGGGAAGGTGCGATGCTCCCGGCGGGGCCGTGGTTCAGCTGGCCCCCTTTTGTCCCCCCAGTGCATTTCAGCAGGGGGTGGAGAGGTGGAAATGCCATTTCCTTGCTCTCGGTGAGCGTGTGCCGAGCCCGCTGACCCCCCTGCAAATTGAAATAATGATAATGCGCGTCTCCTGACTGCATCAAAGTATCAGCACATCAAAAGCCAGGAGGCATGAAATGCAAATGATAAAGTGAAAGCAGATGGATTGTGCATGATCGCCTGATGCCCAATGAATTTTAAAAGATGCTGGTTCACATGGGGAGAGGGGCTGAAATAAACACGTTATCCCTGCAATTTTTTCTTTTTTTTTTTCCCCTTTTTTTCTTTTTTTTTTTTTTGTTCTTGCTGCTCTCACTCCTGACAATATTTTTTCACACTTCAGCGAGCAGCCACTCCATCTCCCTCCCTCCCTTCCCTCTCTTTCTCTCCCTCTCTCTCTGTCGCTGTCTCTACCTCACACACGTCTCGGGTCATGTCGCCGCAGCTCCGGTGGAAATAATAAGATATAAACCACGAGGTTGTTATTTGCATAGAAATAGCATGGAGCCCCAGGCAGCATGGGAGAAGGACACAGAGATCATTTGTCTAAAATTTTAATGAAAACTTTTGCTGAGGCAGAGAATTTTTATTTTTTTCTTTAACTTCCCCTGCCTCTCCCCCTTTTTTTCCACCCCCAAACTGCCCTCCTCCTCCTCGCTCCCTCGTCATAACCCGAGCAGGGCTGCTTTCAGACGTGACGTGCTGTGCCCTGCCCCAGCACCTTCATTTCCATGGGTTTTCTGTTTAATGGGAGTAAGAGCAAAGAGCCCAGCGTTCCCAATCCTTGCACTGCTGCTGTGGTTCGAGCTTCCGGGGCTACATTCCGTTTCAGTCCTCCCAAGGATGTTCCAGAGCCTGCTGCTGACCTATTTTTAATCAGTTTGCTCCTCCTTGTCTTTTGTGTTTAAAAGAAATCCCGTCTCGCAGGCTGGTGTGTTAATGGAAACAAATAGTGGCTTTCAGTCACGTTTTCCCTGCAGAGACGCGTTCCAGGCTGCTCCTGGGGGAAGCCAGCTTTGGCTGAGGCTTTGGGAGCTGCTCCAAGCAGGATTCACATCAGTTGTTATGAAGATGTTCAGCCAGGCTCTCCGAGAGTTCAGGTTGTGGTGGTGATGAAGAGCTGCCCCAAAGCCACCGTCCCTTCCGGAGTGGTGGAATTCTGACCAGCACTGATTTCTTTCCCCTCCCTCCTGTTTTAGCTTTGTTTTCCCCCAAAATCCCCTGAATCATCAGGCCCTCACCCTGTGCTTGCTCAGAGCATCCAGGAGTCCCAGGGGTGAGCTGGACAAATCCCACCTGCCAGGAGCCTGTGTAGGGAAGATGAGGGGCCACAAACTCAAACACGAAACCTTCCAGGCAGAGTTCAGCTCTCTGGGCTTTCCTGCGTGGTTGTGGGGTGATGTTTTTGACCAGAATGGGTCAAAAAAAAAAAAGTGGTGTTTGGTCTTGTTGGATTCCTTTGCATGAGGCCACAGGAGAATCTCTTTGTGTTTTCAGTTCAGCCCTGAACTGTGCTGCAGAACTTTTTGGGTGCTCATAATGGGGTGAGAGAACAGGTCAGGGCTGTGCCCGTGTGAGAGAATCTGGGCAGGAGCTCAGTGAGGAGCAGGAGGCTCCCCCGGCCCGGGGAGGGATTGCCAGCAGCAATATTTACCCTTCAATTTTACAATCTGCAAAAATAAATACAAGCCCGGTGAGACTGATGCCGTTTGGGGTTTGCACTGTGGAAAGCTCTTTCTTTTTTTTTTTGAGATTCAAGGCAGGGATAGCTCAGTGTCTGCTCAAGATGACTCCAGCCTTGGGATTAGATCAAAGCAATCGTGTGAGAGCAATCATGTGAGTTAGAACAGCAAGTGCCAGCCCTGTCATTCACAGAAGCATTATAATTATTAATGCATGATATGAATCTCTCTGGAGTGGCACAGCAGGACTGTTAGGAGGATCCGTATGGGTGCAGGGTGCTGGAGAATGCTAAGCAAGGAGGGCTGGGAAAAGCCAGCCAGAAATCCACACTCGGCAGCGTCACCTTCCTTGGGGAGAAGCTTCAGGTGCTGGTGGCCCTGCTGGTGGCCCTGCTGGTGGCACACAGGTCCCTGCTCAGGCACGATGGATGCCTGGGCTCAGATAAACAACCCCCGCCCTCCATGGCTGCCTTTTCCTTTTAATTGCCTTTCTTTAAGTGCTGATATTTGTGTGTTGTTCCCATTAGAGACAATTTACGTTGCAGGCACGGCGTTATCAGTCCCCTGATGTTTGCTTGGGGAAGGAGGTCTAATAGCTTCCTGTTCACTTTCTTTATTCTCCCTCCTTCTATCATTTTTAATACAAATCTTGCTCAGTTTATCTGTCTGGATGGGGGCTCTGTGTGTGTTTCTTCCTGCTGAAGAGGAGTTTAGCATCATGGCCCATATCCTGCCTGCCCAAATCTCCTCCCAGGACTGGGGTTCCTGCAGGGAATGTCCTTACTGGAGCATTAACTCTGCTCCCTCATGTTCCACAGGAGCTGAACTTCTCAAACATTTCCCAGAATTATTGGTCCTGACCATCCCTCTTGGGGTGTCCCCAGGAGGACCTGCCTGGGGTCTTTGCTGGAGAAATTCCCTGTGATTCTGGAACAGCACTGGGGAATTGTGACATTTCTCAGGATTACACCCAAACCCACAGTGCAAAGTGAGCAGAGGTTCACTGGTCTGTGTGAAAGGGTCCCTGCTCTGCAGCCTGGGGGTCTCTGAGTGACGGGGCTCTCGGGGGTGACAGAGGAAATGCCCGAGATCTCTGCGTTGGAGACAACCATCAATATTGTTTATGGGGTTCACAGCTCGATGAGGGAACCCCTGGCCGAGACAGGGGGGATTTATGGGTGTTGGCACCGTGTAGAATGGGGGCTGTAATTTTAGTTTGCAAAGTGTATTGAGTCCTTTTGATTTACCACCGGCTGAGGGAGTGACCTTGAGCAAAACACACGCGGGGAGAGGAGAGAGGGGCACAAGGCTTTTGACAAAGACATTTTTCATTTGGAAACGCCACTTCACCAAAACTGGAGCTCTCCAGGAAAAAGTATCCGTCTGGATGAGCTTCCCTTTTGGAAATTTTGTGGGCTGAATGAAAAGTTGCTTGGTTTTTATTTCCCAGCTGGCTTTTCTTCCCAAATTAATTTTCATTTTTAATACGCACAACAAATATTTTAGAGGTCACTTGGAGCCTGGCTGATCCCAAGTTTGTAGCTTGGATTGTGAGACTGCAAAATCTGATTTTTCTGTTGCAACCCAGAAATTTTCCTGAATCCTCCTCAACAATCTCAAGGTGGAAAAACCTTCCCACTGATAATTTGTGATGGTGCAAAGAGAGAGAATGTCCTGTGTGTGTGAGCAGCTGTGGAGCCCTGCTCCCTGTGTGCCTGTGAGGTGTTGGGATCCCTAGCAGGAGCTGCAGTCCCTCCTGGGTGCCCCTTGCCCGCTTTTCCCCGCCTTTTCCCTCCGATCCCACCAAATGAAAGCCGGGAAAGGCTCCACCAGCAGGACCTGCCCGTGGATTTGCAGTCAGGAGCCATCCCCAATAACCATCAGGCTGTCAGCTCCCCACCTCCCCCCAGCTCCCACCTCCCCCATCACTCACCAAAGGGAAAAAAGAGCCGGAGCCGCAGCTTGAAATATATCATGCAATAGTGTATCATGAATTTCTTGTGAATCACATTGGAGAAGCAGGTTTATTTATTTCCGAGACTCTAAATCAATACAAAGTAGGTCTCTTAGTTCTGAAGCTGGGATGGAGTGGGAAAAAATGAGCCCATTGTACTCTTAAAACTTTGGGGAAAGGAGATGACAGCTATATAATTCCATTTACCAGGCACTAGGGGCTTTAATGTGAAGGTGACAGGGAGCTCTTTGTGCATTTAGAGCACCATATCTTCTAAATAAAAGATCTGTAGACTTGATAGTGGAGTACAGCTCTGCCTTTAATAATCTCCAAGCATTAGACTGAGCCAATCTGTTCCCAAGTCAGAAGGGTCCCCCACCGCCCGCTCGTAAATTAGAAGTGCAGGAACTGCTCGGGTTCGGGGATTGGGAATGCAGGAAGGGCAGACAGGAGCTGTCCGGGCTCCCCCCGCCAGCCAGAGGGGCTGTGATTTTGGGAAGGGCTCCGTGCTCAGCTGGGCTCTCCTCCCTCTCACTGCTCTTCCCCCTCAAATCCATGATCCGTGTGGGGGAAGAGCTGGAAATGAGCACCGAGCTCTGCCGAGGCTTGGCTGCACATAATAGCAGCCAGCTCTGGAGTTCCTGCCTTGTGCTCCTGCATTTTTTTCTGATGAGACATTCATTCCCATCATTTCTGCCTGTTTATGAAAAATAGGCTATTTATGGGACGTGCATATGCCTCTCCTGCCTCGTGTTCCTGGCAGACAATGTAAATTGTGGGATGGGAATTGCAATTATTGAAATTATTTGGGTAAAAATCTGGCACTTATATTTGATATAGACACACGATCTGCTCGGAATAATAACAGCACTTATGTTACATAATGATTCCCATTCAAGCCCTCCAAGCTGTCAGGTTTTCAGATCTTTCATCCCGGGCGAAGCAGATGAGCCGAGCCAGCCCTCAGCCAGCCCAGCCTCGCAGGGAATGTCCCAACTGTCCAGCAGCTCGGGTTCTGAGAGGAGAGAGCAGCTGCTCAGCACGGCTTGGAGTGCTGGGAAATTATCGATGTGCACACGCTGGGCCCATAAACCTGCTGAGGACCAGTCTTTGGGGGCTGATAGAACCCTGGCTCTGCTCCTGTTTGCCAGAAGATCCTCTGAAGTACAAGAAATGTGGTTTCCTGATGGGTTTTTGGAAAATCGGATGAACTCGGTGTTGGCAACACCGCCCAAGTATTTTGGGATGTTTTGGAGGTCTTCTCCGAGGTAACAAATGACAGGACAAGAGGGAAGAGCCTCAAGCTCTGCCAGGGGAGGTTCAGGTTGGACATGAGGAAGAATTCCTTCATGGAAGGAGTTCAAGGTCCTTTCCCAGCCAGGCCATCCTGGGATTCTGTGATCCTGAACCCCCTGAGTGCCCGGTGCCCATGTGGGGATGGAGCAGCTCGGGCTGTGCCCAGGGTGGGGCTCATTCCGAGCTCAGTGTCCCCCTGCTCACCCCCAGCTCATCCCAATCCCCATCAGCCTCTCCTCCGAGCAGCTTTCCCTGCAGTTTTCCCTCTGCCCATCCCTCCCTGGGCTCTCCCTTTCACTCCAGGCTCTGCAGGAATGGCGGGAGCACTCGGAGCAGGAGCTGTCTGTTGATCTCCATCTCCAAAAAGGGATTTAAGGGCCAGGCAGGGGTGTATTTTAGGCTGGTTCATTGCCTGTCAGCAGTGCTAAACCCCAGCTGTCTGCGGTGGCTCCAGATAAGCAGGAGCACAGGCCCGTTTTGCAGGTACACACGTCTGTGTTAGTTCAGAGAGGGCGAGTTTAAATCCTCTTTATTTTTATTTTCCTCTGTGGGAAGCGTTTAGCTGGGCTCGCGCCTGGCACCTGGAGACCTGGGCTTTTCTTATCCTTGCACCTAAATCTGTGCTGCTGTCTCCTCTCCCATGCTTGGCACCAATTTTGTCAGAGGTGGAGGAAGGTGCTCGAGCTCAGCCCAGGAACATCCCTGTGCTGAAACACACAGAATTCTGTATTTTGGGGTTGTTTGTAACATCTGTGCCTCGGTTTCTTCCGTCCATAACCCTTGAGTGGCATCTGCCATCTCCTGTGTCCCCAGGATGAGCAGTGCTGGGTGTCTGGGGGAGGCCAGGCTGTTCGTGTGTGTTCGAGGGGGTTTTTAAGATCCCAAATGAAGCAGGTGTGTAATGTCCTCTGTCTGTTAGAAAGACTCAACCCATAAAAATAACAAACGGCGTGTATTTGCTAGAATGTCAAAGTTATGAGTTTATTTTGTAATGATGTGCTCCTGCCTTCATGAGGTAAACTGGCCGTGGCAGAGGTGTTATTAGTAATATGGAGTCAGCGGAGCAGAAAGCCGAGTGACCGAGAGATCAGTGTATCAGTCAGGGAGAGGGCAAATGGGAAGAGACAGCAGGAGAATGAGAAAAGAGCTGCTCTGCCCGGGCTCAGATGGGAGCTGGAGCTGTGCAGGAGAATGAGGAGCCCCGGCCTGCTGCTGTGCAGCCTCTCCGAGGAGCTGCTGCGCCTTTGTCTGGGGTTTTTTTTTCCTCCCCAGTTGTACATTTAAATGGGTCCAGCCTGCAGTTTCTTGGAGCAGTTTGGGGTTGGTGAGCTGAGCTGGGCTCTGGTCACACACAGGCTGTGCTGCTGCCTGGGGAAGGCTCGGAGCTGCCTCAGTTTCCCCTCTTGTATCGTTCCCTTTGGGGATCAGAGAATCCAGAATTGTTTGGGTTGGGAGGAACGTTAAAGATCCAATTCCACTCCCTGCTGTGGGCAGGGACATCTTCCACTGTCCCAGGTGATTCAAACCCCGTCCAACCCCTGGCCTTGGGCACTGCCAGGGATCCAGGGGCAGCCACAGCTTCTCTGGGAATCTGTGCCAGGGCCTCCCACCCTTCCAGCCAGGAATTCCTTCCCAATATCCATCCATCCCGGCCCTCTGTCACCAGGGATCGCTGTCCAGCAGCTCTTCCCTGCACACAGGGCCTGGGAAGCTGGGCTGTGAGAGGTTCCCTCCATCCTTTCGTGCCCAGAGTGACCCCGAGGTGCTGCAGGGCTGGGGCTGTGTGTCCCTCCATGGCCACCACCTCCTGCTCACACCCCAGCCCTGATGTTTTTCCCATTTTTTCTTCCCAGGTGCTGGGACGGGAGGTTTACACCTCCAACAACCAGCTGGGCGGGATCCAGATCATGCACAACAACGGGGTGACGCACGACACCGTCTGTGACGACTTTGAAGGCGTCTACACCATCCTGCAGTGGCTTTCCTACATGCCAAAGGTACCTCCTGGGCCTGCCGGGTGCCCCTGCTGGGTTTGTTTGCGGGGTTTTGGGAACAGGGGGCTCTCACCTGCTTCAATATTCTCCTTTTTCCCTTAGAATATCCACAGCCCCGTTCCCATGCTCAAAGCCAAGGACCCCATAGACAGAACCATCGACTTTGTTCCCACCAAGACCCCCTACGACCCTCGCTGGATGCTGGCTGGACGCCCCAACCCAAGTACGGCCAGGACATGCAGCAGCTCATCCTGGGTTTTTTTTTTTTTGCCACATGTCCGCAACCCAAATAGAGTTCAGAGTCTGTAAAATAATTAGTTCTGAGCAATAGGAGCATAATATATGAATATTTCTATATAATAATATTTATCTATAATAATATTAATATATAATATTATTTATACATGATATCTAAAAGTAGCATGTAAATCCTGAGTGCTGGAGGGCACCTACAATTAATACTTTAATAGATGATATATTTATTTAGAATAGCTACTTTTATGGATTTATTTTTAATGATTTGGGGGAAAGCCCATCCACAACGGGTTTGTGTGTGTTAAAGGAATCTCAAATATTCCTGCAGATCCCGGGGAGCTGTTGTGTTGGCACCGTTGGGGTTGTGCAGCCTCGTGCAGCTCCGAGCTGCAAACGGGGTGACCATTACTCCTGCCGTTATTAATGAGTTTGGGGGGCTAAAATGAGATTTGTGATAAACTAAGTTTTCTGGTTTTGGATAATATTTTTTCATCATCTCTCGAGCAATTCATCCAGCTGTCCGGGGCGCCGCGAACGCCGGCTTCCAAATCGAGTGACTTCAGATTTTAATTTAGTGGAAGCGTTAAGGAAAGCAGATGATTCCCCGTGATAAGTTAAAGCAGATATCTCCTAGGTGAAAAGTTAAAGCCATTTATTAGAGGAGATATTGCCGTGATATTCTTCAAACTGACGCCCGACACGAGGCCGGAATCTAAACGATCAGCTTTGGGCTCGCGATAAAGAGATAATTTTGAAATGGATGGTCACATTTTACAGAGGGGCCACAGAGGCAAGGAATGTAGAACACAGTAATTACAAGTTTGGGCTTGATAAAACACTCTCCATCCTGTTTAAGTCAGCAGAGGTTAGCCTGCTTGGATCTCCACTTTTTAATTGGTTTTGGGCTCGGGCTCGCAGAAGCAGAGGTGCTCGTTCAGAGGGAAGAGTTCTCTGCTAAAGGGGTGAAGCTGGGAGGCTTTTGGGGGGATTTTTTTGTGGGTTATTTTTATGCAGAGCTCCCCAGTGCAAAGCAGGTGCCCTTGGAGAGTTGTGATTTCTGTGACTGACTCTAAAATATCATTGAAATGTTCGTATTCAGCTGCTGGGTTTCTTCAGCGTTCCTCCTTTCAAGGAAAGATTAGGCAGAATCAAGAGAAGAATATGAGATAAGTTTTAAAGTAGGAATAGGTGTTTTGCAAGCCGTCTTTAATGACTTTACTGCCTTTTGACAAATGTTTGTAGTCTCGAAAAAAGCAGAGTTATTTATTTAAAAGCATGGGAAGTCCCTCTGCTCTGCGAACCCCATCGTTTAACAATAAATGATGCTTTTGCTGATAAATTGCTGTCTTTATGCAGACTAGGAAATGAAATAAGACATGATGGCTGAAGGCAGACAAATGCTCAGCTGTCTAATGTTCCCTTGCATTGTCATCTATTTAAAATTAAATAAATAAAAAGACAGTGCCATGTTCTCCAGCTGGCAGTTTTAAGCCAGTTTCGGTTGCTGCTTGGAGATTCTGTTTTCTTTCTCCCCTCTCTGCTTCCTCCTGTGAGGTTTCCCTGTTTTCCTTTCCCTTTTAGATCAGAAGGGGCAGTGGCTGAGCGGGTTCTTCGACCACGGCTCCTTCATGGAGATCATGCAGCCCTGGGCACAGACAGTGGTGGTGGGCAGAGCCAGGTAAGTTCTGAGGGATATTTTAGGATCAGATTTGGGTTTTGCTTTGCATTTCTCTGGAACACAACACCCTGTGAGTATTTACCCCTCTCTTCCCGTGTGTGTTTTTATCTGTCTGATACAAAGTGTTGGGAAGAAAGGGATGAGCTGATCTTTAAGGTCCCTTCCAACCCAACCCATTCCATGGCTCTGTAATTCCATAATTTCAAGGCTTCCAGGCTAAGCAGTGTGTGCCAGGGGTGGAAATCAATGATTCGGCAGAGCCAGAAGCTCTCTGTCCATGCTCAGCTTCACTTGCAGCCCCTTTTCTCCTGACAAATTCCGAGTGGCTCTGGACTCTCACACAGCAGGGATATATAACACAAATGAAACAGGCTCCTCTCAAAAGCACTGGCACTCGGAAAAAAAACCAAATATGAATGTATTCTTCTGGGATTGTTACTGTAAGTGCTGCCAAAACTCATCTCTCGTATGTATGTTTGGAATATGTGTGCTGGTGGCTGTAAATTGTCTTTTATTATTCTATGGCAACTTGTCCAGGGACACACTATAAAACAAGATGTAGCATCTTCATGTGCTAGCCTGATAAAATTTATATGAAGTATTATGGAAAACAGAAGTTGTTTTGAGCTGTTTTCAAGTTCAATAAATAACTGTAATACTTGGATAAAGATGTTCTTTATTAGGTCACATGGGCCCTAATACAGAAGTTATAAGTTACCGATTTAAGACGGCTTCTGCAATTACGGGGTTCCAGCAGACCCTTCATCACAGGGAATGGGAATATTTCCAGCCCCTCAGTGCACAGGGGCCCTGTCTGTTCCCTGCCTGTCCGTGTGTCATCAGCCTGGGGTGGCTGCGGAGGGAGGGGGGCTCCGCTGGGACCGTCCTGGGGGCGCAGAGCAGCGATGGCTTTGGGGTGAACGGGGCTCGGAGCCCTGGGAGGCAGAGCTGGGCATCCTCCCTGGTGCCTGCACTGCTGCCCGTCCCTCTGTCTGTGACCTGGCAGTCACCCTGCTGGGGTGAAAGCACAGAAAGCGTTTAAAATCCCTCCCAACCCACCGCATCCCGGGATTTTCCATGTCGAGACCAGCAGTGCCAAAATCTGGGTGGTGGCAGGCAAAAGGCGGTGGATACACGGATTTACCACTCAAAATCTGGGTTAGATTTATTCTATTAAATTTCTAGAGAGGAACGTGCTCATTTTTGGAACAGATTTTGCCCTGAGAGCTGTGACCTCTCTGGAACTCTCCAACCTCGTGCCTCAACTCTGCAAAAAGCCACAATGCTGCTGTTATTGGCCTCCCTGGGGTGTTTGGGTGTGAATTGGAGAAACTGTCTGGTTGTGTCAAAGCAGCAGGAGGAGTTTGGGGTGCCTCCCGGTGTCCCAGCAGCAGGAGGAATTTGAGGTGTCTCACCTGTTTGCAGGTTGGGGGGAATACCTGTGGGAGTGGTTGCCGTAGAAACGAGGACGGTGGAGCTCAGCATTCCCGCCGATCCCGCAAACCTGGACTCCGAGGCCAAGGTGGGTGTGGGTCCTGTGCTCCTGTCCCCATCTGTCCTCTGCAAATGTCCCTGTGACCAGCTGGGATTCCCTCCCCCGTGTGGTACCAGCGTGCAGCCGTTCCCGCTGAGCTGGGAGTGCCTGGACTGTGGGGTGGCCGTTCCTGCAGGAATTCTGCTTCCCCAGGGCTCAGGGGAGGGCAGGGATCGGGGCCTGGGAGAGGAGACAAACAAAAACCACTGTGCTGTGCCTGGAGTGTTCCATGGCCTCCCTGCTCTGACATTTTGCTGTTCCCCTGCCCGATTTCACAGCCCTGGCCCTGCTTCACCTCTCCGGGGTTTTGTCCTCTCCGTGTGCTTTCCTTTCCATTCTCCTTCCCCTCCTCACACCATCACAGTGTGAGGCTTTCCACGCTCTCTTTTCTTAGCTGAATCTGTGGGGATGCTGCTGTTGAAGTTGGTGACAAAAGGACTGTCCCAATTTTCCCGTGGCCAGGCAGACCCTACACATTTCACGTGCCGTGCTCCTCACTGTTCATCCCACACCACAACCCCTGCTGATTTTTCTGTTTTAACTCTCACATTAACGTGCTCCAGGGCCTGACAGAGGATTTTTCTTCCCTCCAGATAATCCAGCAGGCTGGGCAGGTGTGGTTCCCCGACTCTGCCTTCAAAACAGCCCAGGCAATCAAGGACTTCAACAGGGAAGGGCTGCCCCTGATGGTTTTTGCCAACTGGAGAGGCTTCTCTGGGGGCATGAAAGGTGAGCAGCGGCTTGGTGCCGTCCTGGGGGTGGTTTGGAGCACCACAGAGTGTGGAGATTTTGTGGAGTGCCAAGGATGCGAGGTTGCTGCTATAAAATTTAAAGTAAATTTAATTTTAGATCCGGGTCTTTTACCTGTGTGGAAGAAGTTCCAGGAGCACTGGGCTGCTGGAAGTTCTCAGGGTGCCAGAGGCTGCTGGGCCCCTCAGCTGGGCACAAAGCAAATTTGAGTTTGCACATCCAAAGCTGGGAGGTGGCAAAAGATGGCAAAATTCTGGAAAACACCCATTTGAGGGTGGATTCTGCCCCATGTGCTGCTACTGCGCTCCCTCCATGAGCTGCTTTCCCAGCCACACACCTCACTGGGAAGTTGATGTAATTTTACCTTATTTCTTTACCTTCTTTCACCCTTAAATATTATTTTACCTTAAAATATCAGACCTGGCCTTGCTGGCTTCCTCAGGAACTGAGTTCAGCTTTGGAGGTGGGAGCAGAAGTGGAAGAGACAGCCCAAGGATGTTAATATTTATATTGCACATCCCAACTTACTCCAGGCAGCTGGCAGGAGGAGGGCAGGACAGAGCCAGTGCGGTTTGCACCTCGCTCCGTGCATTTTCCAGCCTCCTGCTTGCTGCTGGTGTCTCCTGACCCTCTCGGGGTCCCTCGGGGAGTTGTTTGCAGTTTTGGTTTCAGTACTGGCTGGGGATTATGCAGGGAGGGAAAATAAACAATTATGCCACCCCTCAGTGCACACAAACACACTGCCAGGAGCCGACTGCACTGTGGGTAAAATGACTCCAAAATTGTGTGTAATGAGTAGGAAAAGATTAGAGACAGCTCTTGCTATGCTGAAAATTGACATTAGTGAAGGGGGAGAAAGAGGGAAAAAAAAAAAAAAGAGGGAAAAAAAGAAACCCCCTCTTTCTGCGTCGGCCTGGGAGGTCTGATTCCCGCCGTGAAATAAATAAATAACGCCCCAAAGAAAGACAGCTCCTGGTGGCGGTGGTGGCTTCCCCAACGAGCTCTCTCCGTGGCCAGAAGGCTCCTGAGCATAATGCAGAATGAAATGATAAAAAACTGGCTGGAATATTCCGTTTGGCGGGGGTTTGTTTGGGCGAACCGGCGGTGACCCACGTCGGGGAGACATCAAGCGTGAAATTCCCTGGAAATTAGCACCGGGGTCCTGGGCTCGGCGGGGAGGGGTTGATCACATGCAAATCCCCCGACATTAAACCACCGCTCGCAGTCGGGGGCTCCTGTTTTACTTCTCGTTTGTGCCCGGGACAGGTTATAAATAACAATAAAAAAAAAAATACAGAGTAATTCGGCAGAGCGCAAGGCCGGTGCGGAGCTTGGGGTGCTTGGCTGCTGAGCTGGGCTTGGGTGGGATGGGTTTTTGGGGTGGCTTGGACAATGCTGCCTTCAGGGCTGATGTTCCAGCCAGCTCCAGAGGGGCAGGGAGGGCTCTGAGTGCCGGGATTTGCACACATGAGGAGATGGGGACAGGCTGGGGTGGGCACCGGGCTCAGGGCCGCAGAGAAGGGCACAGAGAGAGCTCTGTGGGCACTGCCCAGCTCCTGCAAACCCAGCTCTGTGTCGCTGGGGACATCCTGAATCTGGGGATGTCCTGCAGCATCAATGCCTCGCTTCCCACAGGATCCCAGCCTCGTCTGGGTTGGGAGGGACCTTAAGGATCACCTCATTCCAGCCCCTGGCATGGGCAGGGACACCTCTCACCAGGCCAGGGACACCTCTCACCAGGCCAGGGAGACCTCTCACCAGGCCAGGGACATATCTCACCAGGGCAGGGACATCTCTCACCAGGGCAGGGACACCA